>VDFB02047230.1:200376092-200459662 GCA_007258455.2 Sequoia sempervirens | reverse complement strand
TGACTATAATAAATTGGACTATCTAATTATAAAGTAACTCGTAAATTAGGAAAGTTCCCATCTCAACGATGATATGGAGTGATTATGAACTAAACAACATTTTACTATAGTTTGGATAAAGCATGATAATAACATTTTTATTAAAACTTCATTCTAGAATGATTGAAATTGCCATTGGAGTTAATTGTTGAGGGCAACCTTCCCTTACTAATGAGGGAGTGGTAAATAAATGGTAATCCTACTATCGGTTCTTTTAATAATGGTAATGCCCCCATCAATGTATTGTTGCTCAAATCGAGTTATTGGTTAAAAGGTGATAATAGCGCTGATATGGTTTGGTTATGATTAATACTAACGTAACTTACTAGATCAAAATTAACTCAATTTGACCAAGTCAAGATAATATTTCATCTTGTCAAATGTGATGACAAAGATACAAACCTGATGATAAGTAATGTTTGTAATCATGATATCTCATCATGACAATTTTAGTATTGATTAGATTAAGGCTTGTAAAAAAAAAAAATGGTTGGGTTTTTCTAGTAAAAATTTGGGCATGACAATTTAATCATCAAAAAGGTTAATTCTAAGATAATTGGATTCATTTTTAATTCTTGTGTGAAGAGATGTTAAATGGATTGAAACCATTCATGTTTAAAAGTTACAAATCTCAATCCCTCATATTTTGTGGGTAAGACTGTCGACTTGCCAAATACAAGTTGAATTTAAAATTTACAGATAAAGAGTAACCCTTATTGTGTACCTGAGGCGAAGAATTGTTGGCATCACTAGAATCTCCATTTCCACCCTTCATGCCAAGCACAAATTCCAGGGCATGTATAGATTGAGTTTCAGCTTGGGATTTGAGTACCTCTATCATGACTCCTTTCTTGACATTGTTGTGAAATAAATCACTCAAATGAAGCGCTATATAGGGCTCATGAAATGATAGTAATAATTGGTGATAAAACGTCACCATACTTTCTCCAAATCTGAACAAGCTCAGAGTAGCTCAAATCTGATCAAGTTGCATCACACTTACGTTAGCGAAGTAGCTTAAATCTGATCAAGTTGCATCACACTTACATCAGCATAGTAGCTCAAATCTGAACAAGCTCAGTCAAATGGCTAAACATCCAGTGATGCACATTTGACTGTATTTTTTTCATTAATTGCATCACACTTACGTCAGCAGAGTAGCTCAAATCTAATCAAGTTGCATTCACACTTACGTCAGCATAGTAGCTCAAATCTGATCAAGTTGCATCACACTTACGTCAGCATAGTAGCTCAAATCTGAACAAGCTCAGTCAAATGGCTAAACATCCAGCGATGCACATTTGACCGTATTTTTTTCATTAATTGCATCACACTTACCTCAACAGAGTAGTGATCAAGTTGCATCACACTTATGTCAGCATAGTAGCTCAAATCTGATCAAGTTGCATCACACTTACGTCAGCATAGTAGCTCAAATCTGAACAAGCTCAGTCAAATGGCTAAACATCCAGCGATGCACATTTGACCGTATTTTTTTCATTAACTGCATCAGACCTAAGTCAGCATAGTAGCTAAAATCTGATCAAGTTGCATCACACTTACGCCAGCATAGTAGCTCAAATCTGATCAAGCTCAGTCAATTGACAAGCAAAAACGTTTATCCAGTGATTTACATTTGATCGTATTTTCTTTTATTAATTGTATCATACCTTAGTTAATTTAGCCGTATTTTTTTTTTATTAATTGTATCATACCTTAGTTAATTTAGCCGATAGGCTATATATAGTGTCAGCTTGCACCCGGAATGCTGTCTCACGTCGGGAAACTGTTTTCCGGGAATGTTGTCACACGCCGGGAAACTGTTTTTCCTACGTCCGTATTCCGTCTTCTCCCACTGGTATACCATTTAGTGGTTTTTATTGCTGGCAGGCACTTTTTGAATGATAAGTGGAAAATGAAAACCAAAGTTTATTTGTTACCGGCAGGCGTTGATTGTTGTTGGTGCGCCAGTGTGTAGACATCTCATGCGCCCCGCTACGCAGCTGCTTGTCGACCATGCAGGAGCTGCTTCGTCATGGCCAGGCCTTCCCATAATGGTGCTTCAAACCGACTCACCGTGTATTTTCTGCTTTCCGAGGGTTTCGTCCTGTACTGTGATCTAGGCTTTGTTCTCCTTTTCTAGGGTTCCATAAGCAGCAGGAGGCGATTTCTGCAGACTCTCCAGTTATTCTCCACAGAAGGTTTGCATTTTTGGCACTGTTCCTATTTCGTGTTTGGTTTTACAGTATGTTTATTAAAATGAAATTACTGTTAGAATCCTAATAATGTGCACATTTAGGTTTTAAAAGTCTGTCTGTGGAAGGCTTAAGAGTATGTTCATTAAAATGAAATTTCTGATAGGGGAATGGTAAAATGAGACACTAATCACAACTTTTCTAGGTTTCTGTGGAACTCTTAGAGTATGTGGTACAAATTTATTCCCTGATTATGCCTTGCGTTTCATCTTAATAGGATTTTATCTAACAGCCTATTGTTGGGTTCAACTTTTTTAGGGGATTTTCCCTATTTCGTGTTTCGTTTTACAGTATGTTTATTAAAATGAAATTACTTCCAGAATCCTAATAATGCACACATTTAGGTTATAATAGTCTGTAAATAAGGTTTCTGTGGAAGTCATAGAGTATGTTCATTAAAATGAAATTTCTGATAACTAGCACATTTAGGCTTTAACACAGTTTGATATCATTTAAGAGTGAATTTGTGCATAAATTGTTCATACCCTCATTCAAAGCCCCAATTCACGCACAGGCCAGAAGGATGCTTCCAAAGGCTAAGAATTTGGGCATTTAAAAGTTTCTAAGGACTTTTCAGAAAACCCATTTTGAACATGTACTGTAAATCTCGGTTTTCCAAGAGATCACATTTCTTTGAGGACTTTTTTTAAAAACAGTTCACCGGCGTTGTCTATGCTTCCACATTTTTTTTAGGGGAATGGTAAAAAGAAATTCACAGTCTGAAGGTTACTGACTCTAATTCTTAGGGGTTTCCATCGACTACTTTTAAAAGCAAATACCACTTATTGATGTTCTTTTAGTGAATAGAAAAAAGCATCAAATAGGCTGGAGGATTCCAAATCCACATTTAGAAAATATCAAATTGGATATTATTTGCTGAACCATAATTAGTGTCAAATCTTTTATATTAATGATTGTGTTTGATTCATCTATTAAACTGCACAAATTTTAGGCAATAGCAATATTAACTTATGTAGAAGGAATCAAGTAAGAATAGGAGAAACAAAAGGGAGCAATTTATAGTTGTTTTTCGGCTGGTGAAATTGAGGCTCAATGCAATTTGATGACAGATTTCTATTGTGTTATATCCATCTTGCTTATTATAGAGATGCATATCCAAGATATATTTTTATCACAATCTACAACCTTGGCCTTAGCTAGACTTGAAAGATTCTTAACTCAGTTGAATGGATGCCCTCACCCAAATGTGTTTTAGTAAAGTTCATTGCTGTGTCAAGTCTTTTATATTAATAATTGTGTGTGATTCATCAATTAAACTGCGCAAATTTTAGGAAATGGCAATATTAGCTTATGTAGAAGGAATCAAATAAGAATAGGAGAAACATAAGGGAGCTTAATTTTGGCCAATTTTCATTATCCATTCTTGATTCTTGAGTCACATTGACCTGGTTTGGGTCTTCTGTTGACATTAATGTAATTTATTTCTCTAGAAAGTTTTGTTGTATAGAGTCTTGAACCCAGACCAAGTACACATTAGGTCCCTAGGTTGGTTCGTGGACCTAGAGCCCTGGTGCATTCCAAATAGGGTGACCCTTGCCCTGACCATAACTGGAGCTCGAAAGCGTTGATTTTCAATAAAAACAAAAAATTATATAATAATTTGTCCTAACCTTAAAAACAACTACACTAACAACATTAAAAACATAAACAAAAAACAAAACAATTCTTCTTACCTTTGATTCATCACACACTCAATACTTCATTGCTACTCATTTCTCAGGATTACCTATCTAAGTGCATTCCAAACAGGGTGACCCTTGCCCTGACAATAACTGGAGCTCGAAAGTTTTGATTTTCAATAAAAATAGAAAATTATATAATATTTTTTCCTAACCTTAAAAACAACTACACTAACAACATTAAAAACATAAACATAAAACAAGACAATTCTTCTTACCTTTCATTCCTCACACAATCAATACTCCATTGCTACTCATTTCTCAAGATTACGGCTTTGATTAGTGTCCAGATGTTGTTATCTTTCCATTCCTACACCTCTACAAGTTCTAGATAGTTGCCATAAATCTAAACCATCATTTAGCATGACTCAAGGGCACTCATTCTTCAACAAATATCTGTTCCATTTTCATTCAATTGAAGCCTAATTACTGCTCCATGGTCTTCACACCCACATTTCTTGAAGGATTTGGAGCTTGGTTAGAAGCAATATAAATATGAAAAATGGCATTTTCCATCAGGGACCATATGGTCTTAAAGGCCTTAATTTGGTTTTGATAATAGAGGCTCCAACCCTTGACCATGCACAGACCTAACCCTACCCTGTTGATGGCTACCACCAGCAGACCCCTGCTCTAGTTATACATTTTGTGTTATTTCCATCCTATGAGATAATTGTACACAATGCGAAAAATACAAGGCCACAATATTGGGTATGATAGAACTAGCTGTAAGAGAATATCAGCCTTAAATCTAGTGTTACATTTCCAAATCTTTATTCAACATGATTGAATTTTATCATGAACTTTGATCTATGTTTATTGTACAATATGTTCTAGAGAGCTTATTTACAAATTGCCAATCTTCTATTACTCTACTAAATATGTTCTAGAGAGCTTTTAGGTAGCAAAATGGGTAAATTTACATCTGAGACTAAACTAAGATATTACTTTACTCCTTGTACCCTAAAAATAAGGAAGGTAATTATTGAATGATTAGAGCAAGCAGCTATAAATTCCATTTTTCATTATCACCCATAATATAGACATTTTATTTTAAAAAAATTATATCCCATAAAAACCAAGTCATAATATAATATAGAAGAAAATTCTTTCAGAAGTGCTGAAAATAAGTTCCCTCTTCTATTCTTAGAGCTTATAAATTTTATTTGCATATTCAAAAGGTTTAAATTTTTTAGAGCAAGTTATTACATCGAAATTGCTTTGATTCCCATATTTTCATAGTTTTCATCTATATTATATATTTGTACACTGACATGGAAATGGGTCACTGGCCCATAAATTATTTAGAACACCATATAGGTAGAGCACTTAAATTATGAAGCTGAACATAATTAGACATCAAGGCGAGAATAGTTTTATAAATATGAGGGCTCCATCATGCATTCATTATGATTTTAATGGTATTGCAGCTATTTCCAGATTCAAAGAAGACTTCACCCGACAATTAACTTAGTACCTGGTTAATGACTTCTCAGAATGAAAGGATTTTTACTCTGCTCCATCATCACATGTCAAAGACCTTTCTTTAATTTTGTAGTTGATAAACAATTAACTCAGCTCCATATTGTGGCTGCAAGGTGACGATGGTGGTAGGTGCATGAACATATGATGGGGACACAAAAGATGAGAATTGCTGCAAAATTATTGCCAATACCACCGTAGCTTCAATCATAGAAAATTTTTTGCCTATACAAGCTCTAGGTCCCAGTCCAAATGGCATAAATTCCAATGGAGTTTTAGAAGCCTTAGCAGTTCTGTGCTAGCTAGAATATTGAAGTCTCCCAACTTCATTTCCTTGTAAGTGTGTTGATTCAGCAGTGGCCTAGGGAGGTGCAATCTCAGAGCTTCATTCAGAATCATTGTCACCTGCATAATCAATTATAACTTTTCCAAGGAAATTCAATTATAACTTTTCAATATTTCAAGAGATATTAGATTTCCACAGTCCACTGCAATTAAAATAGAGTATAATCGCACAATTGTGTGTTCCAAAAAATATTTTATATTAATTTTCTATTTTATTCTTGATATGAGAGTTTATCAGATAAGATTGTTTTTGCTTTTATATTCAATGTTTCAATTTTTTAATTCATATCACACTCGTATGATTGTATAACAAACCTTTTTTTGTAATTATTTCCTTTTACCAAATGGTGAATGATTTTCTTCTCTTGTTGTTATCGTTAAAACTGTAGGTTTTAGGAGTGAGCTGCATTTGTGAATTTTTGTCCCAATTTTCTGATCTTTCCTAAACATAATTTTTGGGAATTTATAAGATAGAAAAATGGTTTTGAGGCAATGGTTTGTATTTAGAGTTGTTTTCCTTCATATTTATTAGTGGATATTTCTTTCATTATGCCATTTTCATGGGGACAACCATAGAAATATTCCAGGCTATATATAACCAAATAGTTATTAACAGTATCTTGAAACTACATTGCAAAAGTAGGACATTCAAAGGAGGTAGTAATGGTAAGAAGGAAAATGAGATTAATTTTTGACTTTATCTGTAATCGTTGCTTCCCTTCTTGCCTACATTGGTCAAACCTCTAAATCTTAATTTTGTCAATGTTATATTAATAGTTATAAATGGGTTGATGACTTTAAGTTAAAATAACAAAGTTTACTGAACTAACTGTAATTTGTATATAGGCAATAAAAGTTTTTACGGTAATAAAAAAATGATCATGAAAGGAATTGGTTGATCCCTATAATGCTTTGCATTATTAGGAGTTTGAAAATACCTACTTTTGGTTGGTCTATGATTTCTTGAACTAAGTTCTAGGAATTGGTTGGTCCCTGTAATGCTTTGCATTGTTAGGAGTTTGAAAATTCTCCTATAATTTTGGTTGGTCTATGATTTCTAGAACTATGTTCTAATCTAATAGAAGATATTCATCGTAGCATTTTTTTCAAACAAGACAGAATTGCTTATTCTCCTATTATTTAATTGGACTTTATGTTGTTGCCTGTAAATTTCCACTTTTGTGACTACCATTGCATCTATATGTTACTTCATGATAAACTATGTTTTATATTTGAAATTTGTTTCATAAAGAAATCAATGTGTACAGAGGATTACCATTGTAATAAACTATGTTTTATATTTATAATTGCACTCCACCTCCTCCTTATACACTACCCCTGTAATCCAATAAACTATGATTTTAACCTCCTTATGATACACTAATCATGATGTCTTCCAATGTGAAGAAACAAAATAAATCTAAAATACAATACTTGCTTGGTTTGTTAATGATTACTAAGACATTGCTGCGTGCAGCTGCCCAAAAATGGAATTTGAAAAATTACTATGTAGGTTGTGTGCACATCATGGAAAACTATGTGTACAGAGGATTGTGTACAAATGATTAACTATTGTGTGCAACTGCTCAGTGTAGACACGTGAAATTAACATCGTGCACCCAATTCACGTTCATCCGCTCATTAAATAAATCAGATGCAACAAATCCATTCACTACGTAAATTAGGTCTTTAGTCTTAAGGTTATTCATTTAAATAAATCAAAGGCTCACATCATCCTTTTAATTAAATAAACAAAACTTTATTTAATTAAAATCTCAAAAGTCATTTCCCATCCCTTTTTGATTTAAATAAATCAAAGTATTTAAATCAAATAAGTCAAAATCATCTAATCATGATTAAGCTAAGCTAATCCTGATTAACCTAACCTAACCACCCATCACATCCTCTAGTTTTTCCCACTTGCACCAATAAATCAATTTATTGATTTATTAAAATCAACATTTTCCATCAACATGGCATCTTTGAGGAATATTCCCTCAAGTTTGAATTCAAAAACAAGTGGACATGTACATCCAACAAAGCAATTAATGTCTCTTACATGTCCCTTACACAAGTCAAGCTTAGCATTTAACTCATCTTGTCTCTCAAATTCAAATTTTGAATTTCCCCCTCTTGGGCACATTTCCCAAATCTTGCACACTCTTCAACCACTCACAAGTTGACAAGTGGCCTCTTTTCATTGGCTTGTTTTTGATCCCACATTGCTCCCTCTTGATCACTCTTAGCAATTGAAAATCTATAAATCAAAGGTTTTTTTCTTCATCAAATCCTCCAAAAATCATCTACAATCTTCATGTAAAGTCACTCTCTTCAGGAGAACTGATTTTTCCCATCTTATCATCATCATCTAGCTTATCTATCAAGGATTGGGAAAGGGCTATTTTCCATAATAGCACCAATCCACTATGAGATATAATTCTCTCCATGTTTTATTATATGCTTTCAATTTATCTATCTAAATCTTTATTGCTTTGATGGCATTATTAGCATGTAGAGTTTTTGATAGATGGGAAAAACAGGTTTTGAATGGACCCGAAACCAAGTACAACAGGTTTTGAATGGACCCGAAACCATCAGGACTTACGGGGGTCCCAGACCCACACCAAGACGAACAAGCTGCTCAAAAGATAAACTCAAAAACAACCAGCAGCAAACCAAGGACACAGAAAGACAACAACCAGCCAAAAGCCAGCAGGTTGCCAAGAAGAGCATCAAGAAATCATAAGAATCTTGACTTCGTTGGTTTTGACAGGCCCAACAACCCACTACACTCCATTGTTATAGACAAGACCATTAGCCCATAACACAAGGTTTTGACAGGGACCTTAAACCCAAACCTATGGATTTTGAGGGGATCCACAACCCAGACCATCTAGGTTTTGACAGCGACCTTAAACCCAATATAACTTTTCACGGTACAAATCAGGATCAAAGCTCCACCAGCATAAGTAGCAGAGTCCAAGAAAGCACCCCTTCCATCTTTATAGGAAAGGTAAACACAGAAGCACAAAGCTCCAACAGTATCCTTCAAAAGTCGTTTATTCTTTCCACCTCTATAGAAAAGAAAACCCATCTTCTTGTAGCTCCAACTGTCAATAATCATGGGGTTGAAAGTCTCAAAGATTTGCTTCCAAATAAATATCTCCACCTCCATAGAAGATAAAGAATAGAGCGCAGCATGTAGATTCCCATCAAAACCCAAACCACCATAAAATAGGGCTTCAATAGCCCCCCAATAGCTTTTCCAAGCACCACAAGCCACATCCCACTCCGCCTCTATAGGAGAACAGTCACTTCTAGCCACATCCATCTCCCCCTCAATAGAAGATAAGACCACCTCCATAGGAAAGACCAGAATAACCCAAGGATGCACAGAAAGAGGCTTGAAAAGCAAGGCCATGGAACCAAGAAGGCGAGGGACAAATAAACCCCCACCGCAACAAAACCCAGAGGTCAGAAGAAATAAACATAGAAACATAGACCCCATCCTAAAAAAGAAAGCACCCCAAAGAGGCCCCGAAGGACTCCATGGCAGAAGCACCTCTCCCAATAAGACAAACAACGCTTCAGGGAACAAGGAGAGACAAGAAACAAAGAAACCAACGTTTTCCTGCCAAAGGGATAGAGCTGAAGCAGAAGCAAACAAAGCAACCCTCAAATAAACAAACAAAGAGCTCTCCCAGTCAGGGTTGAAATAGCCACTAGATATCCCAACAGAAAAAACACAACCAACGAAACCCCCAAGCAATAAAAGGAAACCAGATGAGAACAGGGGCCAAGAAGGGGCAGAAAAACTACCAAAAATCTATGAAACTGATTGAGAACAAACAATGGCAACAGAAACCCTAAAATACACAGTTATGAAGCTCACCCAATCAGGGAAATGCCATCTTCCACACAGTCCCATAGATAAATAGGAAGCCTCCAGACACCCAAGCAAAAAAAGAGAACCATAAGAAGGCAAGGGCCCAAGATAAGAAAAGAAGCCGACCCAACCTGAAACCGCCTTCACAAACAAAGGAGGAAGGTCCACCCACCAAAGGGGAGAAAGAGGCCACCCCTTGGAAGAAGGAACACGACCCACCACAAGAATACAGTTGTCAGGCACAAATCTAGCCTCAACCAAAGACTAGAGCCCCCACGGATGCACAACCAACCCCAGGAAGACAGAAGGGAATTCGCAGACAGCCAAATCCTCCCTCCAACCTCCAGCAAACCCTAAAACCAGTCCACCACAACCAGGGCAGACCCCAAAACCGTGAGTCCACCCGCCGCCATCATCTTCTTCATCCGATTAGCATGTGAGTTATTTCATAGGGATGTTGATTATTAGTTTGGTTTTAAAATGCTAACCAAATGCATATTTTAGCATCCACATATGGCGCTAGAAGGAGGGAAAGGATAAGGCTTGTAAAGAACCAGTCTGATGTGCTTGCAACGAGCCCAACATACTTCCTAAAGTTTCAGTTAGTTCATCCTTCCCAACAACCACTTGATTTTCTTCTCTCTTACCTGCACCCACTTGTTTTGCTGCTACCTTAACTGCAACAATTTGATTTTCTACCAAGCTAAGGGAATTAAGTAATGAAGGGACTACAATATCTTCATTTGCAAGCGGTTTAAAGATATAAGTGTGATGACCCAGAGAACTAAAAACAAATTCATCTCCTCCTTTAATACTGACAATATCCTTCTTTTTAAGACACTCTCCATTGAGCTCAACAGAGCCATCATTCCCTAGAACAAGCACTTCAGTACCGTTATGCATTGTATGCTTCAACATGCACATAACTCCACTTATTGAGGGTTCATCAATGCACAAACTTCAAATTTTACTTCGACCAATCATGAAATTAGGGTCGCATAGGTCCAGATCTGGATTCTGAGAATTCTGTGACAGGAGCTTGCCCCAAGGGCCCTTCAATACTTGTTGCTTTTGTTTCTTTGACTCTAAAGCTGAAGAAGAAGAGGAGGAGGAGGGCACCACATTTTTGTTGTTAACCTTGGACATGTTTGGGTGCATTGGGACAACTGTTGCAGATGCAGATTAGTGTTCTTGTCTAATCTTATTGGACAATCACTTTCTGCTTCAACTTTTAATAGTTAGAAGTTTAGGCACTTATTGCTGGGGATGAATTGGTATGATCAAGTCATTTCAGCCTTGTACTATCTCAAATCGACTTGACATGGAGTAGCCCTAATGCTTACACCTACCAGCCACGTTGGCATGAAAATTTGAAAGTATTTTTAAAAGCATTTTCAAACAAACTCTGTGTGCACGCCTACTTTATCTGCTAGCGGCAGTTGTGGAACTTGGCTTTACGCCTACCAATTGCAGTAGCTTAAAAAATGCTTTCATTCGCTATTTTGTGTAATGATCCGCTTGGATATTAGATTGAGTGCTTTGAACCATGTCTATTGTAGCTCGACGCGGGTGTTACATTGATACATTTAATGCATGAATCCAGCCAAGAGATGTGCACCTAAATTTGTGCAACTTGTTATTGTGCTGCTATTTGATAAAAGAATATACATATTTGATAAAAAGCATATGGAAATTGGATTGCCACCTGGATGCATTTTTCCATGCAAAATTCATTAAAAGCTTTTATTTCAAAACTTATTTGCAGTTTTTGATCTAAGATATCAAATCATGTCTTGGCAGGAAAATATCTCAATGTTGCATCAATCTAATGAAGTTTTGGCGTAGGTGGACAGGCCAAGGTGGTGTCTGATATCATTGAATAAACATCAAATGAATTTGTGCAGACGTGAGTTAATGCATGAAGCGTAAGTAGTGGCGGGCAGGTCACACTAAGTACAACCAACAAAGTTTATATTCACCACTTGCATTAGTTTGAAATTTCATATGATTTAATTTGATTGTGAATTTTGACTAGTGAATAGTGTTTTGTTTTAAGTGCTAAATGCATGTGGCTCCCTTGAGAATTCCTTTTCACAAATTTTCTGTATCTTTGTTAACCACAGCCGGCCACTTCAATGGAACGCAGATCTCTAGCTAGCACACAATATTTCTTGGGAACTAATTTCTCAAAAGGATTTGTGTTTAATTGTCTTTGGATTTAATCAATATCTATCTTTTTCTGACAGCTTGTTCAAATTAAGTTTTGAAGAGATCACCACGAGCCTATTTTTTTCTTTTCAGTTGAAGGCTTTCAATTTCTTGCCATGCATATGGCATGAGGTTTCCTATCAAATAGATAACGTGCCTTTAGATATTTACATCCTGGTTATCAACTTATATTTGAACAACTCGTTCCATTATCATTAATTACCAACTGCAAGCAGTAGCATTTTTAGTACATTACTTTGGAATTGGTGGAAGAAATGAATGGATCCAAAGCTACAACTCAATTGATACAAGAAAATTATTAATGAAAAATTCTTGGTCAAACAGAGACCATATTCAATGCTCTAGATTGGATATACATACTTTTTGTGTTAACAAAGGGAATCTAGAAAGCAAGTTCAAGATCAACGTGACCATTTTAAGATGTGCAAAAGATAAACATTGTTGATTCCTTTTCTTTTTTGCATTAAATGAAACATAAAATTCCATTACTGACGTACTTTGGGAAAGTCCAAATAGAGAAATGGAAGTTGTATAGTAGTCAATTTCTAGTTGCATACATACAGGTTTGCATTAGGAAACAATTTGTCTCATCTTTAAGTTCCATTGACTGCACATTTGATTTCTTTCAATATTTACTTGTTGAATAATCTCTTAGCAATTAATTCTCATATGTTTGTCTTTTTATCTTGCAAGGGGATTTCATTGGCACATTGAAGCAAAAACAAGTACATTTGAAGCAGACACTTGAACTTGGAAAAAAGCATTTTTTAATGCTTATTGCAATAACTTGAGGCATTCATTTCTTGATTTCGTTTTCTGTTTTAGAACAACTTGCTTTCAATTTAGATTTAAAACAATCATTGTCTTGATCTTTTTTGAAGTTGGTCTAAACTTGAACCTTACAAACTGACTAGACATTGTTTTTCGGGATAAAATTGAACAAATCAAATTCACATTTAGCTTGGTGCTTTAAAATGAACTCATCATTTCTTTGAGGCTAAAACAAACATGTGTCTTTTATGCTTTGTAATCTTTTATGCAAAATAATCTCATCTAAAAAGGCATATGCACTTCTCTCGCGCTTCACGGCGATCTTGAGAATCAAAAGTCTTTTTTATGACATTAAGTTGCATAAAATATTTCCTTCACACTTTAGTTTGGGTTTGAAATTGGACAAAATCTTGTGCGAGTGTGAGTGGAGCATCATCGCATATATTCTCTTTCTTTGTGTCGTCAAAGATTGATCGAGTTACGAATTTTTTCTTTGCTTGATTTTGTTTATCCTAGAGGTTCTGCCTTGGGGAAAAATTACTCACCCAAGGGAATGACTCAACTGGTAACACTCTAAAGCCAAGAGTATTTCCAACCAGGATATAAATGTGGGTATTGGAGTAAACGCCAATATCACGCAGTTGATTCTAATGAGATGGATCTGAAAGGGGACTCTCGTCGTATGGTTGAATCTCCATGAACAGAAAATCTGAAATAAAACTCTTGTTTGTAGTGACCAATTAATCCATTCAATGAGTTTATCAAAGTGGCGCATTGGAATTGAGATTCCAAGAAGTTACTTGCCATGTCCGATCTTGGTTAAAGTATAGAGGTTAAGAATTCATTCTTAACATACCTTTATACTCTTTCCTTGGTTGCATGTAAAATAATCTCTTTTACGAAGGGCGTGAGGTAAGCCCACCAAGAAAAACGTACCAATTGAGCTAGGACGTCATATTGCTTGTGGTTTGAAAACATAGTGCTTTGATTGAAAACATTGAAACCAACATTCAACGAATCATCAAAATTGCAAACCCTTTAGGAGAGGAAAATATCCTTGAAAAAATTCACATGTGATTGCTTGCCCTTGGGATTCGTATCCTTAGAGGCTTCTAAACATTTGGATTTCATCTCAATTTGCTTCTACTAAAGTCAACTTTAGGTAACCTTTGCCTTGATTTCCTCGACTTCTGCATAATGCACTTGTGGGATGAAAGAGAATTAGGATATTGGACATTCAGTTGAAAACCTAATCAAGAGCTTGTTTGTGATAAAAATAATCCATTAAGCAAAGATTAAATCAATTGGACCCCACATATGCGCTTGGAATCTTTTGGTCATATGGTTTTCATACAAACATTGGTCTTTTGATTTTGAATTACTCTTAGAGAAAGGTATGTTCTGCACTATCTTGGTCTCATAAAAAGGTCCTTCCTTGGTTCATTTAGGATCAAATTGAACACTTCATCCACCACAAACATTTATCAAAATCCATCCCACAAACAACTTTAGAGCTTTTGGAAACATCATTCTAGACTTGGGTAAATCATGAAAATCAAAATCACCTTGTTTAGTTAGGTGTATGGGAATGCATCCTTTCTCATACAATTAATTGAATTAGCAATCTTTTGAACAAGTTCATCCTAAGATCACATCCAACATCTTATGGTTTAGAAGTTCATTATCCAATCAACCAATCAAAATCAAACCCTAAGTCTAGCATTGATCCAAAGTCCCTAAATGTTCAACACTCATATCATTCACCCCTTTCATCCTTCATCTCGTCATTGGTCCTAAGAACCTTAGAGGTCACTTTTGCAATAAGGTAAAAACACAAGAGGAACATGGAATATAAACTTGATCCATACATCCTGAGTAATCCAAGTCAACTAAGCTATCAAAGCCTTACAACACTGATTGATTATCAACACTCACATTTATACAATCCATACATGGGATCGTTGTCTCCTACAAACATCAATGGTAAAACAAATGTGAGTATGCCTAGTCAAAAGACTAGATCACCTTTCCCGATGGTAGGTCTAAATCAAAACCTACAAGTCTTTCAATCGAACAATCAATGTATGAGCCTTCAAATGAACAACATCATCCCATCAAATCTCTACATGCCAAATGAAAATGTACCAAGTTCAACTTTACCAAACATGAATGTTTTGAGTCCAAAATTGGTAAAATTTGGGATAAATATGTTCACAAATCATACGAATACTATTCAAAGTCAAAACAAGATGTTAACAAGTCAAGGTAACACCATGCAAAATCAAAGTTACCTAAATCAAGGCAATGTGGTTTCCAATAAAGTTCAACTTCAACCCATAATGCCAAATTTAAACATCATCCCAAATCAAAACATTATCCAAGATTAGTTTGTCCATGATCCCGTTCAAACACCACAAGGGCACACTCCAAATTTGCTTCAACAAAAGCTAGGTCAAGGGAATCAAATTCAAAATCAAGATCAAATTTTGCTAGAGCAACTTGTTGCACATGCCAAACTAATTAAATTATTGAGCTAGGAGATATCTTCACTACAAAATCAATACACCCATCCATTGGTTAATTCATGTCATCAAAGTAGTGAGTTGTGTCCACAACAACATCAACAACAAACCCAATCACCCCATCTTGAAGATCAATCACCACATCTCCAAAATCAATCACCTCAAGGTCAATTTAAAATGCAAATCTCACAAAGGAACAAGCGAAAATACACACCACTTGGGTTACCAATCGAATCAGTCCTGCAACAGTTAGTACAAGAAAATCTCATCAAAATCCCCATTTACGTGAACTATCAAGAACCAGACATAAAACCACCAGGGTATAATGAGAAGCACCTTTGTGATTATCATAGAATAAAGGGACACATAACATCATATTGTGTTTGACTCAAAAAACTCATCCAAGACCTGATTGATTAGAAGATAATCACTATTGGGGATGATGATAGCATTGGAAATCTCTCCACCACAACTGTTGAGAACAAGGAGCAAGATCAATCCATCACTAAGCACCTTGAAGTTGTGTCTACTTCATCCGAAGATCAAATCAACATACATCAAAAGTCACTTTTCAATCATGATCAAAATCCACCAACAATACCCGACAATGATCGAATTCAAGAAATGTCAACATCATTTGACCCTATGGTTGAAGACATTGGAAATCCCTCCACCACAATTGTTGAGAACAATAATCAAGACATCATCTGATGATCAACTTACCATATATCAAGAACCAATTTTTAGTGATCGATTTCAAGGAATGTTAACATTATTTGATCCTGTAATCAACAATCCATCTACCAATGATCATGTTGAAAATGTCTCTACATCACCTAATAAGTTAGAGGACATATCTCAAGAATTTATGCCAAAGCATGATCAACGTCTTTCACCAAAGTCTAGCAATCGTCCTTTCCAAGACATCTTGACATCCTTCGACCTTGTGGTTGCAGATATTGAAGGAATTTTCAACTCAAAATTTGATCTAAGTCCACTTAAAGATCAAGAGGATATTGAGCCATTCCCCATGCCTAATGATGACATCCAATAACCCTTTGTAAGCAATCCATCCTTTGAAATTGACCCATGTCAAGAACTTGATCCAAAGCATGTCAAAAGCAATCCCAAAATAAATCAAGATCAAGAATTTGTATCTCAAAGATACTATAATTATCTAATGGACACTCTCCTATCTATACAAGATGTCGCAAATGATGATCATATCCCCATAACACATATTCCTCCATCTACCCATGAGATGCTTTCTATGGATGGACATGTAGATGATCTTCATTCAGAACATGATTCCTTTAATCCTGACATTATTTCACAAAAAGAGCAGGTTACTGATTCCTACAGTCACACCGAGCTGTCAACATCAGGATCAAATATACCCCAAATTTGGACTGAGGACAACATGTATGAAGATATCTAGCATTATCCACTCAAGGAATTAGGTCAGATAGAACAAGATATTTTAGAGTTAGTAGAGCATCCAATCGAAATAACATCATCTACGGTGGTCATTTATCATAGAATGCATTCTAAACAAGAGCTCTTGGAATAGGCAGAATCAAAGCATGAAGGTACTACTACCACCATACTGGGGGAAACTTTGTCTCAAGCAAACATCTACATAGGGAGCACGAGGAATCCTTATGAAGAATCTAATGCCAATACTACAACCAGTCGCATCATGAATCTTCATCAACCCATCACCCCATCCATGAATTGGGACCAACGTCAAAAGAAATAATTGAATCAAAGTACGAAGAACACTATCAAAGAAAAAGAAGTTGAGAAGCATAACAGACAAATCAAATAAAAATGGATACCAAAGAATAAAAAGAAAGATCATCCCTATCAAACTCCATCAGTCAAAGAAACTATCAGGAAAAATAAAAAAGGGAAAAGTATCTATCAAAGATGTCCACAAAAGAAAAAAAAAAGTTTTTCAAATGATGTACAAAGTGTATCAAGCAGTTGGTCCTAATTCCATGCAAACTTTCATATCCACCCATCATTTCTCATCTTCCCAAGTTTGGAGAGTCAAAGATTCCAAACTGTCAACCAATCCATCTCCTATCCCTAAATACACTCCATCCACGCCTCCACACATGATATCCAATTCTCACATTGACTATGTATTGGCAACGACCCTTCATCATAAGGATTCTGAAGGCATTCTATCGTGATGTATGCAAAGAGACAGAGTTAACCCCGATATCAATAAAACATATCAAGAATCCCAAAAGTTGCATTCAAGTGCACGTATCTTAGTAAAGCAACTTCTTCAGGTAGGATATCGATGGCACATCATGACAGAAGCATCTACATTAGCAACACCTTGTGATTTAGCATGAGCTTAAAATCTTTCAAAAAAATCCAAAAAATTAAAAATATGAAAATCCAAAAAAATCAGAAAAAGGATTGAAAACAGTAAAGATAAATAATCGTCCTCTAGTGAAAACCACTACGGTGGCACTTTGGGCAGGTACCATGATGAAAACTTGGAAAACAGGCATCATGTGTAGAATCGAGCATCTATGTGTGCCACTTCAAGTGAAAGAATCTCATCCCATCCATAATAAATCCAACATTCCATCCATCTTATCCATAATAAATCCATTCATCCATAAACCATTTATCCAATCCATTTTCATTCACCTACATACATAGTCCAAGATATCTTGATCTTGACAAAGCTTGGTGCACACTTTATGTTTGCTTATGGTAAACATATTAACATGGGCCATTTCCATTGATCCTATCCTATGCAACATTATCTGAGCCATGAAGCATTATCCAAATGAACATATTCTTTATCTGAACACCTTATCTTATCACAAGATAATCCTTGGCATCCTTTGCGTACTTACCATATCCATCCATCCATACACCTATCTAGGCATCTATCCATCACATTCCATACATTGCTAGACATTGGGGGAAGATATGTACATCTTACTTCAAGAATAAATCTTGGTCTATGTCCTCCAACTTATGTGGTGATCAGAACATTGGCAAACGTGAAATCAAATTGGTCAATCATTTGCGATCCAAATCCAAGTCACTAACCCATGGCACATTTTGACAAGAACATGTCCTTATCAAGCTTCATCTTTCAATTGAAAATCGGTCCAAAAAATCAATATTAGTCACATCTAATGCACCCTTCAAACATCACATCAAATCATCCAAAACATCTTTTGTTTCAAACCAAGCTTCATCAATCCTGATCAATCAAATCCAATCAAAAAATCATCATCTCAGGATATCATTGTGTTGCCTAAACACTATCCTTGCATTGTTGTGCATCCTCAACAATTTTATCATCATCAATCCTTGCATTTTTGTGCATCCTCAAAAATGTTAGCATCATCATCATCAATCCCATCAAATCCTTGTGTTTCTTAACACTATCCTTGCATTGTTGTGTATCCTCAACAATGTTATCATCATCATCAATCCATCGATCGGATCAATCAACCCTAGCTTGATTTTCAACAAAATCCCAAACAAACACTGATATCATCAAACATATCCATATCCAAATCATCAAAATCATGTGAAAACCCAAAAACATCCAAAATATCAAAATCCAAAACACTCAGGAAAATCAGAAAAATATCAAAATGGAATCCGAACTACATTGTCTCTAAGCTTAAACGTAGGCAAGGCTAAATCTTTGATCAGCCCGAGACATTTAAAATCCAAAAACATTCAAAAAATGTAAAATCCAAAACATTCATAAAATCTCAGAAAACCCCAAAACATTTGAAAAATAAAAATAAAAACATAGCAAAAACAACCTCAAAACATCTGAGAAAAAATAAAAAACATCCAAATATTAGAAAAAGTCCACCCATCCCATTTCGCAACACCCGCAATAATCAATCATCCATAATAAGCTGATCGTCACCTTCATCCTTTGGCAACACAAACAGAAACAATCACATCAATCAGCAAAAGAAAACTTCAATCATAAAATCAAAAGCAAAAAACAAATCTTTAAAACAAAATCAAACTCTTGATCATTTTTAGACATGTCAATCAACCTTATATCAACAGCCTATCAATCAACTTATCAACCCATCATCATCCTATACAATGCATGTCCTAGGATATATCGTTCCGACAATGGGCATCATTTTGGATATCACTTTGGATTCTTATCCTATCAAAACAAATCCCTTTTGGCTGAAGGTATGAAGAACATTGGCTTGTTTTGCGTACTTGATCTTTTCTTCTGATTTATCTTATTAGCTCATTCAAGGACCTCTCGATGATATCCGAATGAAGGATTTAGAGATAGGAATGAAGCAACGATCATTATCTTTTGTCTGTTTGCTTGGGCGTTCTTGTAAAATAACTTGACGAATACTTGCTTTGTCAGGTACATCCTAACAAGGTTTTTGTATGTCAAGTGTGAACAAGAATACTCCTATCTGTTTGTCGAGTCAAAGTCCATCACACTAGGTTCAACGCCATCTTGGTTCTTTATACCTTGATGCATCGTACCTACGTTTGTTATCAAACATAAGGTAAGTAGCCCTTTTAAAATCCCAATCCTTGATAAGCAAATCATCATCATCTATCATCATCATCATCTCTACTAAAGTCTCGTCAGATCATGGACTTGTTGGATCCTCTTGTCATCATCTCATTTCTTATTTTTGCGCTAACATAACATCACCAATGCATCCATCATGCATCCATCCTACATCCACAAACCATCAGTATTCTACATATCATCTCACGTGCATAATCATTGTCATAATATAGATATGTTAGTCTAAGCATCTCATAAATCATCCATTGCATAATCACAGCATATCACATCATCAATCTCATCCATCTCACATCATATCATCATTTAAGCTATTTAGGATAATATAGATTTGTTATTCTAAGCATCTTAAAATCATCTCATTTGCACCATCATCCATAACCATCCATTTTGAACCTCTTTATCGTGAGATCGACCCTCAAATAGAAATTTTTTGAATTTTGATCACGACAAGTTTATTCTTTGAACCAACGCAGCAAGTACATTGCTTCAAAGAGGGGAAAAATGTAGACATGTGAAATTAACATCGTGCACCCAATTCATGTTCATCCGATCATTAAATAAATCAAACACATCAAAGTCCATTCACTAGGTAAATCAAGTCTTTAGTCCTAAGGTTATTCATTTAAATAAATCAAAGGCTCACATCATCCTTTTAATTAAATAAACAAAACTTTATTTAATTAAAATCTCAAAAGTCATTTCCCATCCCTTTTTGATTTAAATAAATCAAAGTATTTAAATCAAATAAGTCAAAATCATCTAATCATGATTAAGCTAAGCTAATCCTGATTAACCTAACCTAACCACCCATCACATCCTCTAGCTTTTCCCACTTGCACCAATAAATCAATTTATTAATTTATTAAAATCAACATTTTCCATCAACATGGCATCTTTGAGGAATATTCCCTCAAATTTGAATTCAAAAACAAGTGGACATGTACATCCAACAAAGCAATTAATGCCTCTTACATGTCCCTTGCACAAGTCAAGCTTAGCATTAACTCATCTTGTCTCTCAAATTCAAATTTTGAATTTCTCCCTCTTGGGCACATTTCCCAAATCTTGCACACTCCTCAACCACTCACAAGTTGACAAGTGGCTTTTTTTCATTGGCTTGTTTTTGATCCCACATTGCTCCCTCTTAATCACTCTTAGCAATTGAAAATCTATAAATCAAAGACTTCTTTCTTCATCAAATCCTCCAAAAATCATCTACAATTATTCATGTAAAGTCACTCTCTTCAGGAGAACTGATTTTTCCCATCTTATCATCATCATCTAGCTTATCTATCAAGGATTGGGAAAGGGCTATTTTCCATAATAGCACCAATCCACTATAAGATATAATTCTCTCCATGTTTTATTATATGCTTTCAATTTATCTATCTAAATCTTTGTTGCTTTGATGACATTATTAGCATGTAGAGTTATTTCATAGGGATGTTGATTATTAGTTTGGTTTTAAAATGCTAACCAAATGCAGATTTTAGCATCGACACTCAGAAATGTAAAAAAATGAGGATATGTACAAAGGAAGATATTCAACAGCAAATCTTTTGCAAAGAAACGGTCAATAATTCTCAGGTAATTATATAAACTAAGGGCGGGTATTCAACAACAAATCTTTTGCAAAGAAATGGTCAATAATTCTCAGGTAATTATATAATACTATTGGCGTATTCCTTGCAACTCTCCCTGCTGCAATTGCTAGTTTGGAGCAATGAATAGATGGGAGACGGGTGAAGGGGACCAAATTCTAACCAGGGGAAAAGAAGGGTTTAGGAAAGGAACAGTGGAGCTTGCCAAAACAAGTGTCTCCTCAAGCTGACAGATTGTTTTTTATTGGCTATCGTGTGATCGGATGGGCGTGTCTCATTCTTCTTAGTTGTCGCTATCTTTTTCAATGCATGATAATCACTACAAAGCAATCGGTTTTACCAAAATCTTACAAATAAAAGTCTATTATGGGGTACAAAATGTTATGTTTGTGTGTGTCAAAATCGCCTAGTTTTTCCTCTCCATCATTATGAAAAGATTCATAAAGCTATTGGGTATCTCAAAGAGGTGTGAAAGGTCAATTAGGGAAAATTTTGGTTTATTTTTTCATACATCTATGCAATATATGAGATTCAATTGATCGGACATTTATCAAGTGATGTTGTTTGTGCAACAAAGATCTCAATGGAAAAGTGATAATTATTAATAAACTATGCCTCCACTCACTAAGATCAAAGCATGATTGAAACAAAACTTCTTATATTTCTTTCTCATGCTTTATCTCTCTTTTTCTATTCCTTCTCTTTTGATCTTGTCTTCATCTATATCTCCATCTATATATATATATATAATTGTCTCACCTTCTCTCTCTTTCTTTTTTCTTCTCCCTTTTTCTCTTTCTCTCTCTTGAAATGTTGTGTCATCTTGATGATGGATCATGGAATATTATCGAAAATAGTTATATAAAACATAACATACAAATGCAATCAACAAATCTCTTCAAGATCTCTTTGAAGGTTAGTTAAACTATGAGATTTTTTATATGTTAATATAATTTGTACTATATCAAAATATATTAATTATTAATTATAATAATTTTATATTTACATTTAATAATTTTATAATATAATATAATATAATATATGAAAAAAATATAATTTGTTATATATTGTATATAATAATAAATATAGTTATATTATATATAATTTAATTTGTATTATACAAAATATATAATATATAATAAATAAATATGCTATATTATATTTATATGTTAATTTAATTTCTATTATATAAAAATATTGTAATTATTAATTATAATAATTTTATATTTTGTACCTAATAATCTTTTATAAAATATACTACATAAGAATATAAAATTTTATATATAATAACAAGTATAAATATATTATATATAGTTTATTTTGTATTATATAAAATATATATTATATATTAATAAAATATTGTTTTATATTTATATGTTAATTTAATAGTTTTTAATATAAAATATAATATATAATAATAAATATAACCATAATATTATTTTAATAATAATAAATAATGCAACACAATGAATTCTGCATTATCTTATTCCTTAAGATGTTTTGGTCGACTAAACCGAATAACATCATTTGTGACGAATAATTTTTAAGTCAAGCTTTTCCCATTTGGCCTCGAATTTAATAGTACAAATGGCTTCCCTGTCGGGCCTTTCTTAATTTTTGCATGTTCCCATATTATTGGTTAATTTAGTTTTCTACAGGCTTGCATTTAAATCGGCTTTGTTTTTTGGAGTCTTTTTCCACTTGCTGACGCACAGGCCCAAGCCCATTCCCATCATACGTCAATTTAACTAAGCTTAACTTACTACAGCTGATATCAGAACATATTTATTAAGACAGACATTGCAAAAAAGATTCTAGTTCGAAAGCCTGTCGACTTGCCAAACCCAGGCTAAATTTAGAAGTTACAGATAAAAGGAAACGCGTATTATGTAGCCGAGGTGAAGAATTGTTGGCATAACTAGAATCTCCATTTCCACTCTTCATGCCAAGGACAAATTCCAGGGCCGGTTTAGATTGAGTTTCGCATTAAGATTTTGTTGGGTGTTGAAGCCCAATGGTCAGCCTTGTTTCTTCCCTCCAAGTGAAGTGACTCTTCACTTTCTTATTCAAAGGTTTATCTTTTTGTGGATAATGTAGCTACTTTATTATTTATTGCTGGTTACACAATGATGATGCTGTAAATGTATTCAAACTACAGAGATATTAAAGTGATTCCCGTGCTTCAAAAGTGGACGTAGCCATTTTATGGTGAATCACTACACATTTGCGAAGTGGACGTAGTCATTTTATGGTGAACCACTATAAATTCACGTTTGGTGTTTATGCGTTTTTAATTATCTGAGTTTATTTTCTGTAATTTTTTCTTTTATGTTCAATTAGTTTATCAACAATTAGTATCAAAGTAAGGTGTAATTGCTGTTCAAGAATTGTGATAATTTCCGGGAATGAAGGAAGGAGAAAAATGGAAGATAGAGAAGTTAGCAGGGTAGAACTTTGCATTGTGGAAAGTGTAGATGGAGTCTTTGCTGATTAGAGGAGATCTTTCACTCGCATTGGAAGGAAAAACAAAAAAGCCAATTGCGATGTCAGATGAAGACTGGGAAAAATTAGATAAGAAAGCAAGAGCATCAATTATCCTATCGCTTTCCAACAATATTCTTTTTAATGTCACAGTAGTGAAGACTTCAAAAGAACTGTGAAACAAATTAACAGATATGTACGAGATGGCTTCGGCTTCAAATAAAGTTTATCTCATAAAAAAATTATACAATTTGGAAATGACGAAAGGTGGAGTTGTATCAAACCACTTGAATGAATTCAACATGCTAATCAGGTAAAGATTATTTTGGATGAAGAAATCAAAGCCATCTTGTTGTTATGTTCTCTTTCGAATAGTTGGGAAGGTGTCATGATGGCCATTAGCACCTTTATATCTGGGAAAGCAAAATTAAAGTTTGATGATGTTGCTGCAACTCTACTCAACAAAGATATACGAAGAAAAAATCAAGGAACCGCATTCAGTGATGCCTTGATTTTTGGCAATAGAGGTAGAAACCAAGAAAGAGGCAGAAATAGGAATAGAAGAAGGTCAAAATCAGCAAGGAGATCATTGTCAAGGGGCAGAAATGGAGGTTGTTGGTTTTGTGGAAAGGAAGGTCATACGAAGAAAAATTGTTGGTCTTACAAAAAGGTGCGAAATCAGTCAAAGGGCAGCGAAGTGAAGACCAAATATGAAAAATCAGTATGTATTGATTCTAATTTTGGATTTCAAAATGAAAATATTCCACTGCAAGTTTCCATGGGGAATTTAGTTCCCACATAGTGTCCATCAAATGCCTCTACATAATTCAACACAAGCATCTTTGTGAAATTCAATTCCCGTGCAGCCTATGCCAAGATTGATACCCACACATCCTCCACAGGCGCCCGCCCATGCCTATTCAAATCTTATGCTACCTCATTCATAGTCCATTTGATCTACTAGCACCTCTTCCCATGTTCCTTTATCATTGAATGATGTTGGAAACTTAATTCCTACGCATGATGTTTTTCCACCTCTCCGAATTCTGAGACATATGGAAAATTCAACACAACCTTCTGATTTGTCATCGTTGTCTTATGGAATCCCCACACGGCCCATTTTGGAAAGAGAAAATTTTGTGCAACAAACAAATGAACTAAGGCATATCTCTCATGCCCACATGCTTGCTTCAGTCACAGTGCAACCTGTATTGTCCCTTCCTACCTGCAATGGAAGTGTTGAGAGCTTATGGCATGATGAAAGCCCTATGCACAAAGTGCATATGCCACCGAGTGAGGTGTGTTTGGAACCATTAGTGGAAAAATCCACTCTTAGGAAACCTCTTGCAATGTCAACATAGCCACAAATAAATTCAATTGTGCAAAATTTTCAAATAGCAAATCCCTCACAAGTATCAAATTTTGGAACTTTGCAGACATTTTTTCCTACCACTGAGTTTGTTGACTATGAAACTTTTATTCAACCGCCTCCAAACAATGATTCTCAGTTGCATCCATTACATGAGAAAATGGTAGAGATAATTTTCCAGAATAGGGCAATGTGCAAGGAGTGATTCCTCAAGTGCGAAGGTCTACCCTGGAGTGTCGACCTCTGGCAAAGTTTGATGACTAATAGTTGCTATTTTTTGATTAGTTAGAGCCCGCAACTTTCAAGGAGGCTTGCAAAGATATCAATTAAGAAAAATGGTTAGATGTGATGAAAGAGGAGATGGATTCATTGATGGAAAACCACACTTGGGATTTGGTGGAGCTTCCACCCAATCAGAGAGGTTTAAAAAATTGATTGGTATGTAGATTGAAAGAGGAAGGAGGCAGGAATTGATATCGAGCACGTTTGATTGTCAAAGGGCATGATCAGCAAAAAGTTATTGATTTTAATGAGATTTTCATTCCAGTTGTCAAGATGCATACCATATGAGCAGTTTTGGGTTTGGGAGCGGTATACAATCTTGAGTTGGAGCAACTCGATGTGAAGACAACATTCTTACATGGTGACATAAATGAGGAATTATATATGCATCAACCAAAAGGTTTTGAGCAAAAAGGTGAAGAGGATTTATATTGCAAGTTGAGGAGGAGTTTGTATGGGCTCAAGCAAGCCCCACGACAATGGTACTTGAAGTTTGATTTGTTTATGGTTGAGCAATGTTCACTTCATGTGCTATGAATTTGATCTGTGCATGTATTATAAGTATTTGGATAAAGGTGAGTTTGTTTTATTGTTGCTCTATGTTGATGACATGCTTGTTACCAATTCTAGTATGAGAGTTGTTTGTGATTTGAAACAACATTTAGCTCAAAAGTTTGCAATGAAAGACTTAGGGGAAGCAAAGAGGATACTTGGCTTGACTATAATTCGAGACAAGCGTAAAAGAGAAATCATATTGTCACAAGAAAAGTACATTGACAAGGTGTTGGATAGATTTAATATGAAAGATGCTAAGCCTGTGAGCACTCCCCTTGCTAATCACTTTTGTTTGTCATCTGAAATGTGCCCCAAAACACCTCAGGATCAAGAAAACATGAAAGTTATTCCATATTCTTCAGTGGTTGGGAGTCTCATGTATGCAATGGTGTGCACTCGTCTGAGCATTACTCATGTAGTGGGAGTAGTGAGCCAATTTATGAGCAATCCAAGAAAGACTCATTGGGAAGCAGTGAAGTGGATATTAAGGTATTTAAAAGGCACTTCCAATTATGTTTTGTGTTTTGGAGGAACAAATGCACAACTGTATGGTTTTTTTGACTTTGATATGGCCGAAGACTTGGACAAATGGAGGTCTACAATAGGATATGTGTTCACATTGTTTGGGGCAGCAATCAATTGGCTTTCATAGTTGCAACAAGTGGTTGCACTCTCCACTACTGAAGCTGAATATATTGCACTCATTGAAGGTGCAAAGGAGATGATTTGGTTGCAGCGACTGTTGGGAGAGTTGGGTTTCACACAACATTTTTTCACTATTTTTGTGATAGCAATAATGCTATTCATCTGGCTAAGAAATTAGCCTTTCATAATTAGACTAAACACATTGAGTTGCACTATCATTTCATCTAGAATGTTCTTGAAGAAGCCAAGTTGAAAAAGGAGAAAATTGACACAAAGGTTAATCCGACAGATGCATTGACAAAGATTGTGCCATGGGAGAAGTTCAAATTTTGTAGGACTTCTCTCGGTATTATCAAGTTGTGACAATAGGGGTGAAGTGGGGGAATATCACCTTTTTTGCAGCAGATGTTGGACTTCAAGTGGGAAATTGTTCGGTATTGAAGCCCAATGGTCAGCCTTATTTTTTCCCTCCAAGTGAAGTGACTCTTCACTTTCTTATTCAAAGGATTATCTTTTTGTGGATAATGTAACTTGATTATTATGCATTGCTGGTTACAAAATGATGCTATTGTAAATTATTCAAACTATAGAGATATTAAAAGTGATTCCCCTACTTCAAAAGTGGACGTATCCATTTTATGGTGAACCACTATAAATTTGTGTTCAGGATGACGATTATTTTTGTGTTGGATTTCGTTACGATGAGATGGGCACGTCTCATTCTTCTTAGTTGTCACTATCTTGGTCAATATATGATTATAATCATTATAAACTGATGGGTTTTACTAAAATTTTACAAATGAAGTCTATCATGGGGGACAATTTTTTTTTCTTTTTCTTTTATGTCTTTCTTATTTGGTCCTTCTTTGGTTTAGAGAAATCCTCCAAAAATAGGCGTATGTTGCTTTGGGTGGCCAACACACAGTATTCTTTAGTAAAAGGCGAAAGGATAGTTCACTTTGTCTTGACCACGAGGACATAATGTTGATGTTTGTGTGGGTAAAATATACCTAGTTTTTCCTCCCCATCACTAGGAAAATATTCAAAATGTTCACTCCATTGAGATGAAATAAATATATATAAAATTAAGGCAAACAATATTAAATAGATTTTATTTGGTTATTATAGGTAAGATATACTATTGGTGTTTGTGTTAATTTTGTTTGGGAGGCATAATGGTCATTCTAGGGGTCAGAATAAGTATATAAGGAAGGAAAGTGCATATTGCTATGTGCTATGTGTTGCTTTCCTCTTCTTTTTCTAGGGGTAGGAGGAGGAACAAGAGCAACTACCGAACATTGAGTGATCATAGGGGTGTAGAGGTACTTCAAGAATATGTGAATGAAGGAATCAAACTCACTTTATATTTTGATCAATTTTAAGAAAAAATGTCCACATGAAGTTTGAGGGGCCTAGAAGAGATAGGCTAAAATTAATATGGAGAGAAGTTATCAATAAGAATGAGTCATTGATATCCACTATATTAGTATGTATCTTGATAATATAGGATAACTTTAATCATTACCGCACAACAAATAGAACAATTCCATCACTATGAATCATGGATGGCCTAATAGAACATGAAAGTGATCTAAAGTGGAAATAATTGTGAAGGTTGTGTTCATGCTTTTAAGTCTAGCCTAGATAGAAATGGTGATTCTACTAATATAGAAAATGGAAATCCAATTTTTTTGCATAAAAAAATGTCAAATAAATCATATACATCTTGCTGTAGCTAGTTAATGTATAGGAATTTCTCACTCACCACATTCACCATACTTGAGAGATTAAGTGTAGATTGAATGTTTTGATATTTTGCATTTGAATTCTTTATTTTGGTCTACATTTTTATGTCTAAACTATAAAAAATAGGAAAATCTAGGAGATGAAATTACAAGAACAATGAACAATATGAGCTATTGTATTTAGTTGACCCAAATTAGAATGAGTACAAAGCCTTGCATATATAGGCAAGGATTATGCAATCAATCTATGAGGTAGATTGACAAGTGTCCCAAGATGTGGTACAAATGAAAAGAAAAGTGTCCTATAAGTGCCAACCTTAGCAACACTTGGAGTGTGCAACCCAACAACCTCTATGACCAAGTCATAAACCTTGTGTGCCAAGTGTTGAGTGACTTCTAAGGTGAGATGAAAAGACTTCCAGCCTAAAAAAGGGATGCACATAAGGTTAACCAAATAGCTTGGTACCTTCAAGTGGCTTAAAGGTTGCATTTTTTAGACAAGATGTTGCCTAACCTCATCAACCTAAGTACACTTAATTATAGTGAATAGATTATTTATTCACACTGAAACCCCCCTTAAGTGATACTTGGGGAGATCACAAAAGTGCAATTAGATAAAAATGGGTCTCAACTAGAGGCCATGTTAGGTATCGATGTACAAAGTTTCTCATAAAGTGGAGTAAAGGAGAAAACCCAGTGGGAACAAAACTCCTCTCTAAAATGGAAATTAGGAGTTAAGACATTCTAAAAATATGTCCCTTGATGATTTAGGAACATGATGATGAATAAATCCTAAAGCATGTATAAGTTGTAAACTACATTGATGATGAATTGTTGTTTGTTGGAATCAATGAATTTCCAAGAAATGTGGATCAAGATGTGAGATTCAAAATAGTACATGAGTGAACTGATAAACACTACTTAACCAATGCACACAAAGTTTATCAAACTCTATGAAGTCAATAATATAGATAGTACTGTGATAAGGAGTCTGTGATCCATTGAAATAATCCCCCATTCGAGAGATCAAGATAGAAGGTCCATGAGGCCTTCCAAAAAGAATATTCTTCCAATGCTTCATTGAAAGAAGAATTAGCATAACACATCATAGTCCCCATTTAATATTAAGAGAATATAAGCAAAATAACTAAGATTGAGAGTGTGTAAGGAATATAGAGATGCACAAGGTGTGCTCCAAGACACACTCACATGAGGTGAGAATCAAAAGAATCTATGTTGTGATGGAATAGCCCCCCATTACACTATATATAATTTACTGTATGTACAAAATTTCCCAAATTTCCTCCATGTGGAACACATATTCAATTTTGTGGCACTTTATTTGAGTGTGTTTAGAAATTATTTTTCTATTTGAGTTTTACAAGTTTATTGTCATGAGGTTGATAAGAAGACAAGATTAAGTTATGTCTTATAAACCTCAATAAAATACAAAAAAACAAAAAAGTAAACTCCCATTATTATGAACCCCGCCTTTTGCCAAATTCATTACAAAAGAGAAAATTGACTCCTCTTTTACAAATATTTAACTAAGGCCAAAAATTTCAACTCCCCCTCTTAAACACTTTTGCCAAATTCATTGCAAAAGAGAAAATTGACTCCTCTTTTACAAATTATAACTAAGGAAAAAAAAATCACTTTCCCCATACACTTTTCCTTTGTCAAGCTTTAGATGGTTAAATAGCCTACTAAACTTAAATTTGATGGTTTTGTTAAACAATTAACATAAAATGTCAATGTTGAAATGATAATTAAAATTTGACATAAAGATTAACTTGTAACACCAACCAAATAATCTGACAAGATTAGTAATTAATTGATAAGCTATTTTTGTGAACTTTGGTCAGAATTTTCATCAGCCTTCCCAGTTTTTGAGCTTTCTAGTGCTTGGGAAAAGGTGGCAGATAGTTTTTTGGTTTTTGTGAACTTTGTCCAAAAATTTTGTTAGCCTTCCTAGTTTTTGAGCTCTTTGGCGCCGGGGAAAATGTGGTGGATTATTTTTTGATTTTTAAATAAAAAGAATTTGGTGCAATGATAGAAAAGGCCAGTGAAATGGCATCAACTTTAATTATTGTATGGTTTCCACGTAGTGCTGATGGGTGTAAGTAACATCTTTCTTTAAAGTCATCGAAAATCAAAGCGAATGTTTGTGCAATTTTCGATAACACATTGTTGGGTGTCATTCTTTAGGTTTACCTTGTTGTTCAAGATAGTTGTGAGTGAGGAGGGAAAGCTTCTATGAAGGTGCAAGTGTGATCATCACCTGTGGAATTTATGTGAAGGTGGTTGGATGTTATTTTGTGTTTTTTGAATGGGTCAATGGTTGCAAAAGTAGTACAAAAGTGTGGGTTGTGATAATTCTATGCCCTTTTTTTACAGGTGGTGGAGAAAGAATGGAGCATAGAGAAAGCAAGTGGGAAGAGGTGTATTTGAAGGAGGCGGGAAGAGGTGCATATTGAAAAACCATTTCTCGAGTATTTCTAAAATAGTTTATGTTATTTTCCAAAGGGAATTGTTGATTTTTTTCTTTAGCTTAGTCTAATTGTTTTTGTTTATAGTTTATGTGTAGCCACCATGGGTGGAAGGAAATATTGTTTGTTTTTGTGTTGTTTTGTTACTGTGAATTCCTGTGTTTATTGTGAGTTTTTCCATCTAGGTCACTATTGCAATCAATATTGTTTATCTGTGTAGTCACGGTGGGTGGAAGGTAATATTGTTTGTTTGTGCCCTGGTTTGTTACTTTGAATTCATGTGTTTTTTGTGGGCTTTTTCATCTGGGTTACTCTTGAAATCAACATTGTTTCATTGTGTCAATTGTTGTTGTCTCCCTTAGGCTATTTTTTTTCATTTTGGATAAGGCTCTATTGGGAAAAGATTGTATTTTTTGTTGGAACAAAAATTGTTTGATTTATGGTTTGGCTTTTCCGACAATGGTTTTGAATGGGTTTCTTACTATGATATTTTGTGTTTTTTGGGTTTTGGAATTTGGGTGACTGTTATACTAATATTGTTTGATTTATAGCTTTCATTTTGTGGGTATGGTTGCAACTCTCTAGCTTAGGCTATATAGTTTCATTTATGACTTCTATTTTGTGTGAATGGTTGCAAAATAGTTAATCTGGTGTTTTTTTTGTGAATTTTTCCATCTGGATTGCTATTGAAACCAATATTGATTCATTTATGGTTTGTGTTTTGTGGTGAAGGTTTTGAATTAGTCTATTACTATGAGCTTTCTGTGTTTCATGGGTTTTTCATGCGAGTCACAATTGAAAGCCATATTTTTGTGGTGATGGTTGCAACACAATGAAATAGTTAATGTTATACAAGTTGCATTGTTTTCTGCAAGGCGATGTTGATTGTTGTCCTCTAGCTTAGGATATATTGTTACCTTTTTGATAAGGTTTTGTTGAAAAAAGACTATATAGTTTTTTCACACTAATATTGTTTGATTTATGGTTTGGCTTTTGTGGGGATGCTTTTGTATGGGTTTGTTACTGTTATTTTTAGTGTTTTGTAGGTTTCTTGATCTGGGTGACTATTTTTGATAAAGGGTAAAATAGGTTTTACAGGGACCCAAAACCACCAAGTTTACAACAAAAGAGAAAGGACAAAAAGTCCAACAAAAAAAATAGGCTACTCAAAAGGAAAAAACTAAAAAAAGCAGCAGCCACCTGCAAAAGACTAGGAAGGTCAGACAAAAAACTAGCTGAAAAGCCAACAAAAAGACTAGCCGCAACTAACCCAGAGTCTTCAGAACATACTCGGTTTCAACCTCCAGGTTCTACATGTCCTGAACACCCTTCTTGAAGGTTTGAATCATCTGCGGTGTAGGATGAGCCTTCCTCTTCAAATTAGCCATAGTTCTCTTTGAAATACCAACATCCTCATCTTGGTTTTTATCATTGACCTCTTCCAGATTAACCACCAAAGACCCCTGTTGAGCTTTGTCCAATTTTTTTGTCATGGCATTGATGATGATGGCATTGTGTCTTGCCATCCTATTGTTCTGCTTGGCAATAGTTTTAACAATATTTTTCATTTTATCCAGCTCAATTTCAACCCTTCTATCCATTCCCGCTTGGTTCTAGGTTTCTTTACTAGCACCATGATCTTTTCGCTTCACCTTTCTCTTGCCAAGTATAGTAACCTTGACACCCATTTCTTCCAGTTTACTTGGACGGGCCCATTTTTTTATTTTTAGCTCATTGATTTTGTGAAAGATCCATTTCAAAAATCTGAAATGGTCAACGAAATTATTCCTAGCTAAACCTAAGACATCCACAGTAGTTTCCCTTTCTAGGTTGAAGCAAGTTTTAGCAGGGTCAGGGGTAACATGGGAACCAATTCTAGCATCTCTATCCAATGAAAAGGCAGCAAAGGATGAAGTATCGTTAGCACCAGAGTCCTCAGACTCAAGATAGTCTTTAGAGTATGACACAAGGTTTTTACCTAGTATCTTCTTACTAACACTTTTGGTTTAAATGGTATAACTTCTTGGCTTAGGTGTAGAGCAAGCTTTCACATAATGGGGGTTAAGGCTTTTCTTACCAATTTGGATAGAGGAAGGACTTAGGACCATCCTAACTGGGCTCAAATTAGGAAAATTCCCCAAGCAGCTGAGTTCAGTATCATCCTCCTCAAAATTAGGAGGGGCATCTAAATTAGCAGGGGCTAGCATATTTTGGTAATGTTCAACAATTAACCTAATCAAACCAGTATGCAAAATAGGAAATCTTTTTGGGTTTTTCTTGTGATCATCCATAATTTTTCTCAAAGAACAGAGAAGATAGTAGGGAAAAGAAATCCTAACCTTGTAGTAGAAATGGTTGAGCAGGGCAAAGTGATAACTGTAGACCCTGGTGAAATGACCATCCACAGTAATGTACTCCATGATGACACAAAGAACTTTCCTCTAGAGAGATTTTATGGTATCAACTTTGAAGTAGCTGTTAGAAATTTTCACTAGTTTCATTCTTTCCTTCTCTTTCTTTAGAAATATGATGACAACTTCATCAGAGAAAACCTTGTCCCTAAAAAATTTGTGTCCATCAGTGGACATTCTAGTCACTTCAGCTATAAGGTTTTCATCGAGCTCCACTTTCCTACCAAAAAAGGTAAGTTCCTCATTATTCCAATTCTTCTCAAAATGCCCAATAGCCTCCTAATTCGAACCATGGAGTTTTTCCAAAAAAGGGAGTAAACCCCCACTTTTTCCTTTGTTCCACGCTTTAGTATTTCTAGTATGCATCTCAAAGTTGTCCGACTCAACTCTTTTCCTGTCTCCACCCATTTTGGCAAGCATAGTGGGGAAAACAATGATGAAATCTTTACTAGAAATGGTCCTACCAAATCTAAGAGCCCACAAAGAATGCCAAACAACCTTACAGATTAAAAAACTAAGCTTGGTCCCATACAATCTGATGATTGTGATATAATTACCCTGTCCTATCATCATTAATGAGGTGACACGCTTCTTGCCCATGTGACGCATCGTAGTTCAGTAAGGCCCAGACATTAACGCTTAATTCCCTAATATTTAGTCAAGTGCATTGTCCTTTGCTCCTAACCCCTTCATTCGCAAAAAAATCCACCACAACATTGGCTTCTCTATAGGCATGCAGAATCTTTATATTATCAAACTTGGCTAAAGTTGAGATAACATCATAAATCCAAGACTTAATAGTCCACGAGGGGGGGACCTACCTAAAAGATAATCAATAATATTTTTGGAATCCCCTTCAAGCCAATGGTTTTTAAAATTTAGACTATGGGCCAAATTTATAATATGAAAAGCTCCAACAGCCCCAGCCAGGTGATTGGTTTGAGATCCAAGAGGGGTGGCAGCTGCACCTAGAAAGTTGCCAAAGGAATCCCTTATGACTCCGTTGCAACCCGCCGCCCCAGGATTACCTTTTTTTGCTCCATCAAAGTTGGCTTTGACCCATCCATTAGGTGGAAAAGACTAGCAAACACCCTCTCTATTCTTCTTAGGTTGTTTAGGGACACTAGGAAAATCAAGACTTATATTCCATTCCTTAGCAACCTTAAGATCATAGGATGAGTGAGCCGCTTTCTCAGAGTTGCTTACCTTCTAGGAAATAGCATAGATATTTTCTTTCAAAAATTTGATTATTTTATCAAAAACAATATCCATTGGTGCTTCTTTATCTCTATAAATTCTATTGTTTCATTCTTTCCAAAGACCCCAAGCAACATGAGGGAAAGAGAAATCCCACAAGTGTCGAAGAATAGGATTTTGAGTCAGGGCTTTCCATTGAGAGAAGAAATTTTCAATAGACAAGGGAAAAACCCAAGATAGTTGCTAGAAACAGATGATTTTTTCCCAAATTGAGGCAGGAAAAGGATAGTGAAGAAATAGATGACTCACTAACTCTATCTCCATCTTGCAAAGAAAACATCTATTTGGTATTTGAAATCCACGCTTGCAGAGGTTATCAACCATGGGAACCTTATTTTTGAGAAGGATCCAGAAAAAGATGTTGATTTTAGGGACCAGATGTTTGAACCAAGCCTTCGACCAGAAGGGGGCAGAAGCCTGGAAAAAGTAGACGAAATAGAATAATTTCCTGAGGGATCATCACTCCAAATGAGATGATCTTACGTCTGATCAGGGCAGAGTCTGACAGCCAACAAAGAAGACTGAAAAGGAGCAAGAGCCTGACTGACAAGGGACAAATCCACCCATTTTCCATCCACACGATAGTATTTCACATATGAACCAAAAAGAGCTTTGCAAATCTCAGCCCATCTGCTAAAGGAGTCAATTTTTATAAGGGGCTCATTAAACAACCATCTATCCTCCCAGAATTTTGTTTGGTTTCCTCTTCTAACCTGCCAACCCACTCCAGATTCAATAAATTTTCTTCCATTAATCAAATTATTCCAACAAGTTGAGTGTTTGGGAAGAAGATGGGAATCCTTCATAATTATAAAGGATCTATTACCCTCCAAATATTTGCTTGCAAGGATATCAGTCCATTCCCCTGAGGATGAAAATATTCTCCAAATTTGTTTAGCTAGAAGAATCTTGTTAACAATTATGATTTTTCTAAGACCTAAACCTCCGGGCTTTCTCGGTCTACACACCAAATCCCATCCTATTAGAGGCAGTCTTTTCTTTTCTTCAACACCTGACCAAAGAAATATTTTTTGAATCTTTTCAATAGCATCTGCAAACTTAGTAGGGATTTTGAAGAGGCTCACAACATAAATTAGAAAATTCTGAAGAGTAGCTTTGAAGAGTTGAAGTTTACCCACTTGGCTTAATAGAGCTCCTTTCCAGCCAGCAAGCTTTTTACTAAACCTCTCAACCAACAAAATCCAAAAGGATTCCATGGGTTTAAGGCTTAAGGGTAAGCCAAGATAGGTGGCAGGCAAGGATTCCACCCTGCAACCAAGGATTCTGGAAATTTTATTCTATCTATGAACATGAGTGTCAAAGAAGAAAAGAGAGCTTTTATGTTTATTAATCATCTGTCTTGATACCCTCCCATACTCATCCAGTAGAGATTTGAAAGTTTTTCCTTCTGAGACAGAAGATTTTCCCAAGAGCATGGTATCATCAAAAAATTGTTGATGAGAACAAATCAGATTGCTTGAGCATGGTTTGAGACCAAGAAGGGATCTATTTTTGATCAACCTTTTCAAATTCCTACCAAGACTTTCAGCCATAATAGTGAATAAAATAGGAGAAATTAGATCTCCTTGTCTTAGACCTCTGGTACTTTGGAAGAAAGTCGTAGGAGAACCATTAACCATTACAGATATAGTAGTTGACACAAGTTGTTCCACCATTTGAAGAACCCTGTTGCGAAACCCAAACGCCTTTAAAATTTTAGAGAAGAATTTTCAGTCAACTCTGTCATAGGATTTTGAGATATCAAGCTTTAACAGAAAGCCTTCAGTCTTAGATTCAATCAAAGAATGGATATTCTCATGTACCATGACAATAGAATCAAGGATCTGTCGACTAGGGACAAATCCATTTTTTTGAGGGGAAATCAGAGTGGGCAAGACAATTAAGAGTCTAGAAGTCAAAACCTTCGAGATGATTTTATAGATCGAGTTGCAGAGGCTTATTGGTCTAAAAGCCTCAAATTTCACCACTCTAGGCATCTTAGGGATTAGAACCAGAAAAGTAGCATTCAACTCTTTTAGGAGAGTTCTAGATCAAAAAAATTCTTTAACAACATTCACCACATCTTCTCCAATAATCTCCTAGAACCGTTGGAAGAAAAACATAGGGAATCCATAAGGACTCAGAGCTTTACTCCCTTCAAAGGAGAAAACAACCTTCTTAACTTCCTCTTTGGTAGGAATAGTAGACAACATAGAATTATTTTCCTAATTGATCACATTAGGTAAAGCCTCTATTAAATGATCCTGATCATTTTGGTTATTTTCATCATTCTTAGAAAGAAGATTTTTAAAGAATAAAACATCATGATTTCTGATGTTCTCCTCCTCCTCATACCTAGTACCATCCACGTCAATTTGAGAAATTCTATTCACTGCCCTATGTTTTGAGGTTGACAAATGAAAGCACCTAGTATTTTTATCACCAACAGATAACCGTAAAGCTCTAGATCTTTGTCTCTAGAACTCCTCTTTTCTAATGATATCCTGCATCTTAATAAGGATCTCATTCTCTTTTTCCTTAATATCATTCAAATATCCTTCCTTCTGGATTATGTTTTGAATCTCCCCCAAATCCATCTGAAGATTAGATTTAATCCTAAAAATGTTCCCAAAGGACTCTTTTTTCTATTTTTTTAGGTTGAATTTTACTTCTCTTAATTTTTTAGCCACTCTAAACATAGATGTACCAGAGATACTTATATTCCACCATTTCCTAATTTCTTCTTTAAAAGAAGGATGAGAAAGCCACATTTTTTCAAATCTGAATGAGATATTTTTCTTCTTCATTAAAGGCTCCACAACAAAACTAATAGGGAAGTGGTCAGATCCAATCCTAGAGAGGGCTTTAAGAGAAAAATAATAGTTAAAGAACCAGTGATTAGAGATTAAAGATCTATCTAATCTAACTTGGATAAGATCCATACCCTTTTTGCGATTCGACTAGGTATAGGAAGCTCCTTGCAAATCCAGATCAATCAACACCTGGTTGTTGATGAAGCTCTAAAGATCCTCTTTACTCTCCGCATTGATCTAGGAACCTCCAAATTTTTCTTCATTCAACAAGGGAGTATTAAAGTCTCCCATGACAATCCAAGACTCTCTATCAAAAGTCCTCCTAAAGGCGACTAGATCCATCCAAAATGATTTTCTGAGACATTTTCCATTGGGGGCATAGATATTTGATTGGATCCAGCTGAAATTATCCCTAATATGGGTGAATCTAGTAGCAATATGGTTCATACCTTCCAAAATCGGATCCCATTTGATTATATGACTATTCTAGAAGGTAAAAATACCTCCTAAAGCACCATTTGAGTTGTTTCCATGTGAAATACAATGCTAAAACAATTTCATCTTTTCCACTTTTTCCTTTGACATTTTAGTTTCCTGAATAAGAAGAATATCAAGCTTGTGATCTCTAACAAAATTGCACAGAACATCTTGCTTGTAGGGATTATTAAGTCCATTGATATTCCAAGACATGATCTTCATGAGTTACCAGGGGGGTTGAGGCACTCCAGGATGGTTTTTTGAAAACCATCCGCAATATCCTGAAAACTATTATGCTCTCTTGTTCATTTAATATAATTTTTCCCTCGAGAGTTCTTTGTTGTTCCACAGTCTGCCTTTGCTTTTGATCTGGTTGAAATGCCACTTGGAGTTTTCCATTGTTTGTTTTTTTTCTCTTTTTCTTAGATAAAACCTCTTCTTTGTCATTCTCTTCTTGACTATCCGTCCCTTTACTTGACTCCCATTCCTTATCAGTAAGAAGTCTTTGCTCCTAGGGTAATGTCTCCATGATGCCATTCAAATGAAAGGTTGAATAGTTGCTAGAAAGTTCAGTTGATAACAATAGTGTTTCATTTATAGCTTTCATTTTGTGGCGATGGTTGTAATGCAATAAAATAGTTAATGTAATGCAGTTCATGTTGTTTTTGCATAAGATATTGTTTACTGTTGTTGTCTACCTTAAGCTATATTGTTTCATTTGTGGCTTCCATTTAGTGTGGTCGGGGAAAAGGTGGTAGATTGTTTAATCATTGTATGGTTTCCGTGTAGTGGCAATGGTTGTAATCAATAGCTTCCTTTTAAAGTTTTGGAAAACATAGCAAATTCCTATGGAATTTTTAAGAGGGCCTTGCCCTATGGCTATATACTCTTCTATAGAGTGCAATCAATAATGCATATATATGTGCATCTAACTTTAGAAATATATATATATAGAGACAGAGAGAAGCCCACAAAGACTCACAGTAATAAACCAAAGTAAAAATATACTCATTTCTCAACAAAACCTTATAAAAAATTGAAACAATATATCCTTCTTAACAACACCTTCTTGGAAATTAATAGTGACAAATCCATCAAAAAATATACTCCTTTATGAATGGAACCTTATCGAAAATTGAAACAATATAGCCTTTTCAACAACACCTTATCAAAAATGAAACAATATAGGCTAAGCTAGAGAACAATAATCAACAATACTTAATGTAACCAAACATAAAGTGTACAACATTAACTATTTTATTTCGTTCCAACTATAACCACAAAACGGAAGCCATAAATCAAACAACATTGGTTTCAACAATGACCTAGATGGAGAAACCCACAAAATCGTGGCCAAAAACCCATGCAGAATGATAGCCACATAACACAACCATAAATGAAACAATATATATTTTAACAAACAATATTGTCTTTTCTCAATAACACCTTATTGAAATTTGAAACAATATAGCCTTTTGAACAGAACCTTATAAAAAATGAGACAATATAGGCCGAGCTAGACAATAACAATTCACAAAATCTGCATAATGTCAACAATTTTATTTCATTGCCAACATAGCCACAAAACGAAATCCATAAAGAGAAACCTATAGAAAATTGACATATATATATAAATATATGTATATATATACATATATATATATACATATCTATATACATATATATAAATATATGTATATATATACATATATATACATATATAATAATACTATTAGTTCCATGTAGTAACATGCAACAATGAGCTGATAGCTGGAGATGAACATGAAAGGCAAGTGACATGCAGAAACTAAGGTTGGAAGAGTTTAGTATGTCTCGTAGTAGATGCAGAAAAGATAGCGATATAGTGGTACATTGTATGTAGTGGTGGACAATGTGTTTCCCCTATGTGCACATATGTATGTATACTATAGTAGATACAAACATGATTGATACATAGTGGCTCATACTTATTGTATAGAACATTGCACAATAGGGAATGCAAAGAACAATTTGGAGATGAAATAATATAGCGTAAGGTAGAGAGTGACAATGAGGAATGTGTTATACAGATAAAGATAAACTGTAAAAGACTAACATATGGGAAAATCATGTAGACTATTATAAAGCACCAAATCAAGGATGCAACAGTATATTAACATAAATTGTATAAGACAAACTATTTTACTACATTCCAGCTAGAGAGAGAAAACGAAAGCCATAAATCAAGTTCTATCAGTTTGAACAATGAAAATGCACTCTTTTCTAAGTAGAACCTTATCAAATATTGAAAGAATCTAGGTTTTACAATAACACCCTATCAGAAATTGAAATAACATAGCATCTTCAACAACACCCCATCTAAAATAAAACAATGTAGCCTATGATAGAGAACAATAAAAAATAAATTTTTGATCTTTTCTCAACAACATGCTATTGAAAATTGAAAGAATACAATCTCTTGAACAAGAGCCTATAAAAAATGAGAGAATATAGCACAAGCTAGACAATAACAATCGACTAAAACTGCATAATGTCAACAATTTCTTTGGATCATGAGAGGGATCATGGCACAATATAGCCTTTCCATCAACACCTTCTTGAGAGTGAAACAATATAGCTTAAGCAAGAGAGCAATAATGAACAATGCCCAATGGAATCTAACCCAAAGTGTATTAACATTAACTATTTTATTCCATCACAACCATAGCTTGAAACATATGAATTATGTTTGAATCTTATGTCAGAAACATAGAGATCCATACATAAGATATATAAAATAAAACACAACAAAATGAGCCCTGATTTACACTCTTCCATATTGGGTCATGGAGCCTCATGGAATCTCACCAAACCCTTAAGCAAGAATATGCGTTGTCCACCACTCTGATCAAGGGTGGAATGAATATTGCTTATCACAATCAACATAAAGTATATTAGGATCTAATTGTCTATTTGACCATTGTGAATAATTTTGCAATTAGTTCATCAAATTCACCATTATAACTGGAGTCTGCTCTGGAAAAATAACAAAAAAATGTGAACTTTAGTGTGGTGAACATCTGTATTTGATAGAGAATATGTAAATCAACAGATTTAAAGAGTTCTATAATGTATAGTATAAAATATGGAATACACGTGTAATGCAAGGGATGAAATAAGTAAAATTTCACCATACTTGTGCACGTGGTGGATTGCAATAGGAAGACAAGAAAATGAGGGCTGATCTCCACCCTACCATATTAGGTCATGGAGCGCCACACGCTCTCACCAAACCCCCGAGTAGAAAAATAAATTGTCTACCACTGTGATCAATGGTAGAAGCAATGTTTCAGCCACTGATGACTTTAAACAAAATAATTGAAATCTACATTATGGCTGGAGTATGCTCTGGAAGAAAGTGTGAATTTTAGTGTAGTGGTCATCTCTAATTCATAGACAATATGTAAATGAGGAGATATCAAAGTTCTATATTTTATAACACACAATTTTCTATGTACTTGTAATGGGAGGAATGAAGTAAATAAAACTTAAAGGCATACCAGGTCCATGTTGTGGAATGCAGTTTCAACATAAGAAAACAAGGCCTAATGTCCACCCTACCATATTGGATCATGGAGTGTCATGCCCTCTCACCAAACCCCCGAGCAAGAAAATAAATTGTCCACGATTGGGATCAATGGTGAAAGCAATGTTTAGACTACTGCTGACTTAATACAAGATCTAAAGGCTTCAAAAGGTCCACGAATTAGGATTTTTTGGGTTGAGTATGGTTGCAAACATGAAAGGATAACGCAAATTTTAGTGTACTAAACACATATCATTGGTAGATGATAAATCAATCAAAAAATATAAAGACTTATAGAATTCATAAAAAATAATATGCAATGCAGCTGTAGTAGAACAATGTAAGTAAATAAAATGTTGGCATACCTTGTGCAGGGAATGTATTGGAGTATCAAGACAAAAAGGAGGCCTACTTTGCACCCTACCACATTATGTCATCGAGCGTCATGAGATCACACCAAACCCCTGAGTAGAAAGATTTATTGTCCACGATTTTAATCAATGGTGAAGGAAATGATTTGGCACCTAAGAAAATTTGTTGAGTGGAAATTGATGTTGTAAATGTTTAATAAATTGACATGGAGTTGTGAAATAAGAAATGAAAGAAAAGATATATAGGCTTGTACATTGAATAGAAATGGAATGTAGGTGAAGACCATACATAATGAAAATGTGCAATCACAAAGCTATTTAACATTTAGGGGATCTGTACACTAGATATGCAAATCTATATTTTAGTATGCACATTTACAATCTAAAATACTTTTAATGAAATATGGTTAGACATAAGGGAAATTTGAATTTAAGTACAACAAACATGTGTCATTAGTAGACAATATCTAAATGAATAGATATAAAAAACTTTATAGTTAGTAACAAATAATATCTAATGTATGTGGAATAAAATAGATCATATAAATAGGATGTAGACATACCTTTTGTAAAGAGGAGGAGACAATATGTGGACAATTGCATATAATTGTCTTCTGGCACTTGGTAATTTTATTCAGCTGAAGTCACTATTATCCATTTTTAAAAACATATACAGTTGTGGCATTTGTGACAAATAATTTTGGATGTAGTTGCAAAAGAAGAGATGGAAAGAATGACATATAGCCTTACCTTGTATACAAATGGAATATAGTTGCAACTCAAACACCATGGAAAACTTGTGAGCATGAAGGTATTAAGAATTTTGAAGATTTGTAGTAGCAACTAGAAATGTTTGCAATCTAAATTTGTTAGAATATGAAATTGTTAGAAATAAATTATTCAAATGTGATTGCTTTGGAAGCAACATTATTGGGTAATGGGGAGGAAGTTATTGAGAGAAAAATTAAATATAGATAATAGTTTGGGAAAGTGGGGAAGAGGAATGAATCGATGTTTGCTTTTGGGTGCAAGGGGAAACAGAAGGAAAAAGTTGAATAGCAACTTCTCTTAGCAATGACTATAGAAGTAAAACCCTCAGAATGTTGGGAAAAGTGATTAGAACTGGGAATGAAGGGAATTATGAGAGAATTGAAACAAAAAGGAAAAGGAGAAGTGGTATAATTATCGTGAGGAACAAAAAGGTTTCATCATGATGGGAGTGTAGACAATTGTTGGAGGCAATCCTCTTCTTTGATTTGAAATGCATTGTATTTGTTGGAATGTAGCCTAGAGTACCTGTCAAAAGAGAAAGGTGGATCTATGCGTATTCCTACTATTGATTCAACACAAGATAGAGTTTTGAATGTAATTCCATACCTTTCTTTAGTTATAATATCTATTGTAGCTTTCTCTAGAGTTAAGACTTGAGATTTATGGATTGTGATTGGCTAGGCTATTGTCAATGGGAGCTATCTTTAGCTGCCTCATGAGATTGGGATAATCGGGATGAATCTTGGATTGTACTGATCACATGTTGGGCCAATGTAGTTCTGAAAGTCAACAACATATTCAGGGAGTTGAGGTGGTTTAGCACCCCTAGTATATACAATAGCCTTCACTAAACCCCACGACCCATTAACCAAGCTAGCTACCACCCAAAGATTTATTGTCAACATTACTTGTTGACCAATTGCAAGCAAGAGCTCTGCTTGAAGTTGTTCATCATTTCCATAATCAAGTGTGTTTTGTTGGGAACATTTAGCAGCACTAATTGCAATTGGAACATTTAAAATTTGTTGTAGCATTTTCCTATTGTGCGAAGCAACAAACCTATTTGTTCGAAATAAGTGGATAGCCTCATCAAAATCTTGGTTTCTATTAGACATAAGCATGCATTTTGTTCGATTCATAAGAATATTCCAATGAAATAGGAATGCCTGCCAATTTCTAATATTCATAAGGAGCATACAAAACTGTTGCTATGAATCGGATTACCCATGCTGGCAAAAGATAGTGTCAAGCATGAAAACAATATTAAAAGTGTGCCAAAGTGCCAACGCTATGGACTGAGAACCATAGATAGGCCTATCCATAATAGGGGGAAGTTGTGCCAAGTCACACATGAGTATAATAGAGACACCACCAAATGGTTGCATATGTCTACCAGGGAATGCTTTCCACAATCGACTATCTATTTTAAGCAACAACTTGGGACCCAAGAAGCTCATTTCATCAATTAATATGTACTTAATATGTTTGAAGTCCTCTTGAAATATGGTCAATGGTTGTCCTTTCAATCAATTCATATCTCTTATTGGTATCTGGAGAGTAGTATACATTGTGGAGGCATGAATATTGTAAGCAGCAACACTCGTTGGCACCAAAGCAAGCAAAGGATTCATTTTCTAATTCAACGATGTATTTAGTGCTCTCTGTATCTTGTCAATGAGGAATGATTTACCTATGCCAGTAGTTCCTTGAATGATCATATGTAGTGGTGGTGATGAAGATGGGCTAAGATGGTGTTGTTCAATGATATTCAAAGCAAGCTTTTGCCTAGGAGATAGTCAATGGCAAGCTGCTGACATTGACAATGAGCAAAGAGTGTCTGTAATTGTATGCAATTTAGTTGTTGAAACAAACTATTCAGTAATCCTATGAAGATTCTTTGGAACATGGTGGTTGTCCCACCTATGATGTAGGTCAAAGTCCCATCTACCCAAGAGTTGACACTATTCAAAACAAACATATTTTGTGGCACCAAGTCAGCAGAGGAACTCCCATTCATATTCATCTATGTAGGACAGAGACTGTGCAATATTGGTATCACTATCACTACCCTCCCCATTAGCATGGGGGATAGTAAGTCTGTTGACATTCCAAGCATCATAGCTAGCAACATAAAATAGCCTCTAATTTTGTGTTATTCTTTCTCTCGTAAGGCCTATGTCAACCTCAACATTTCAAAAATGTTTGTATAGTAGAAATTCTAACCAATTTTTTTTCGAAGGAATCACTTTGTTCTCGTGGGATGGTCTTGAAAAGTGGGTAAATAATGATGATAGAAAGTTGTGGCTGAGTACGACAAGCCACACCTTTGCGATTTTTTTGATATGTATGAAGTTGTGAAAAATGAATAAGAGATATTGTCTCAATTTTAGTTGGTCTTTGCATGTAGGAATGAATATAGCCACTGGAAATCTTGTCACCACTGTCAATTGTTTTCAAATGATGAAATGTTTTCCTGCTAATGTTCAAAGACAAGAAATGCTGACTTGAGATGACAAGGGGAAACTTTTGCAACATATGGCATGTTTCTTGTACACCAGTGTCACAATCAACAACCAAATTCATCATGAATTTCTGGTAGGTAAGCAATGCTTTATCCTGAGATAAATTTGTATTTGCAAGCCTTTGCAAGATATCAATGTAGCTTTTAAATTTTTTCTCAGACTTTGATACATATTTGGAAATGTAGTTTAGCACAATTTTTCTAGACAATACTGGCTTGCAATCAACATTTGCTCACAAAATTGGAAGCATCTCAGGATTGTGGATATTCACACACTCATCATTTCTTGCTAGTTTATACGATTTTTTCTTTTCACTATCAATTATCAATGTCGAAGATGGTGATGAGCCCAAAATGTGCTCATAGTTTGGATATTATGATGAACTTTTAATGCCTTTACTTTTTTTATTCGTGGATGTTTAAACTCTTTTGAAACCTTTTATTGGGATATCTTGTAGCAAAATATTCGTGTAGCCTATTGTGTTGTCTTGACTACATTTATTACCCCATTGACTCCCTAAATGACTGGTATATCACATATAGTTTTTGAATGATGAAATAGATTTAAATATGTGATTAATGAATGGATATTGTGTATGTGCCATGCACCTTTTCTTTCACATCTGTTACCTTGTGTTTCGTAGGTTGTTGAAGAAAGTATGATCGAGTCAAGTGCATCCGATCTCGGCCTTGTAGTAAAGTCTATTTCCTGCACGACTTCGAGGAAGCTCTGGCAAAGACTCTTTGACTGAAACTGTTGGGAAATTATTTTAATGACAGTCAATCTGGAAAGAGTGGAGCGCTAGATTCTCTCTGGATCGGGTTGAACAGATAAATTCATTTATGAAGTTTGTTCCTTGATTCTGGGATACACTTTACTTCCACGTCTTTATTTGATAGGGTTTGTGAGTTAGTTGTTCTCCTGATTTTGAATAAGGTACTCCTCGTGCGCGAGGAAGAAGGAGATGATAGTTAGATGTAAGATAGTAGCATAGTGATAGAAAGATAGCAGATATCATGTAAGATTCAGTATGATAATAATGAAAAGCAGAATCTTATGATAGGAGACAGAGTTTGTTGTTAGTTTCCATATCAACAAAGCAATGTATACCATTATGTTTTCATGAATAAAGTTTGATGAAGTTCTGAGTTCAGCACTTGCGTAATCAGTAGATGCTTGCTAAGAGGGCCCACTTAGTAAGCATCTGTAGCTAGTTAGTTAGTTGTTATTTTCTGTTGGTCATCAGTTAGCTTTCATCTTTGAAGTTTCCATACAAACTCAGTCTTGTATTACTCCTGCAGCATCAGGAATCCATCCTTGTGCCTGTTCCTACAGCATAAGGCCAGTTCATAGTTTGTGTTTCAGTCATATCTGTTATGGTTTCTGTTTTAGTCAAATCATAGTTGAGTTAAAAGAACTTTTCCTTACCTTCCTGTAGCATAGATAGAATTCCTTCCAAGTATTTATTTCTATTAAGTTGTGACCGAAACTAGTTCTTAGTGCATATATTGTGTTGCGCCATTCAAAGTATACATTCCTTGGTTTGACAAGTAAATGAACGTCCATAAAGAGATATTAGTCATCTGCTGGAATGTCCAATTCCCAGGAAAGGTTTTACTATGATTTTCATATCCTTTTGTGGGCGCGACCATTTTTGGCACTGTTGCCGGGGATGGCGTCAAGCTAAGAATTTGTGAGAAGTCATTTTTAGCATTAGTTTAGTTTGTTAGTCAAAATTTTCAAAATCTTTCAAACCATTATTCATTGTATTGCATGCATAGAAGAAGAAGACACACTGGGAAGGTTCCTCCCTAAAAACCTGTTTGTTGAACTACCATGTAACCCAGCTGACGAAGAACCTGAGGAAAATCCATTTTCTCTGATATTTCAGTAAGTAAATATGGAAAATAATCCCCCTAATCCACCTCCTGCTTTTGAGTTTCCCAGTGTTCCCCAACGAGATACTGACAATCTTAAAAATATTCCTTCTTCATTGCTTCCCAAGTTCTATGGCCTAGTTACGAAGGACCTAGAAACTTTTCTGTTTGAGTTTGATGTCCTCTATTGCAGTTATGATTACACTTTAGATGCTCACAAACTGAAGTTGTTTCCTTCCACCTTGAAGGAGGGAGCTCTCAGATGGTTCATGAGTTTGGGAAGAGGTGTTGTTGATAGTTGGGCAGCCATGCAAAAAAAATTCCTTGAGAAATATAAGAATATTGTAAGAGTGCTAGTAAAGGTGATGACATATTCAGAATTCAGCAAAAGGAGGATGAAAGTCTAAAAGATTATATCTCAAGATTCTTATTTTCCCTGAAAAGGAACTCAAACCATACTCTCAATGAAGACTCTCAAAAACTACTCTTTCTAAGGGGAATCAGTGATGCTTGTATAGATGCCCTAGACCTGATGGGAGGAGGTGATATAACCCAACTGCCTTGGGATGATATAAAGAAGATATGCCTTAACTACTCTTGAGCAATAGTTAAGAAAGGTTGAGGTCATCATGCTACAGTGGGGAAGTCTTCTTCTGGTGGAGTTTCCCAGATGGAGATAACAAATTTGCTGTTTGACTTCAAGCAGGATATCATTAATAATATGGCTACACAACTAGACACTATGCAAGCTCGGAAGAAACATGAGGAAGCCAAGGCAGTTTTGGCCGAGTTTTGTCCACACTATAGATAGAGGAAACGTGACTGCAGATGCAAGATGGTGGCTAATCTGGAAGCTAAGAAATTACCTACTGACTTTAAGCTAGTAGAAGGTGATGATGATCAAGTGTTCTTTGTTGCACAAAGGAGACCATGGGCTCAAAGACAAGGTATGCCTCAAGATCCTTTGACTTTTGGTAATCCTTATTCTAGCTATAATAACCAATGGCAACCTACATATGGACCACCACCACCCTCGAATACATCTCAGCCAAGTTGGCCTAATTATCAGACCCCGCAATGCCAATCTCCTCAAGGAGGTTGGAAGCAGCCACAAGGACAATGGACCCCACCCCCAGGTAATTGGCAGTAGAATCCTCAATGGAGAGGTCCTCAGTAATGGCAAAACTAGTCCCCTGGGTTCCTGCAGCTTCCACAGCCACAACCACAGGCCCTCATGCCACCTCCTACAACAACTGCCATAAATATTGGCCCTCCAAAACAAACGCCTATGCCTACCTAGCTATTGCCAAATCTCAATAACAAGCAACAACAGTAGCCACAATAGCCTATGTATCTTGCTGAAGCCAACCAATATCAAGCTTATGCCTTAAAAATTAATGATATCCATTTGAGGTCTAGAACCACTCTACCTGCTCCACAACCACCTCTAATTACTGAAATACCAGATTCTCCCCTTGAAGAATCTACTGCACCTGCTATTCCTACTGAGCATATGCCTATAACTGATACGATTTCTAAGGAGTTTGTTTTGCAAAGTCAAGGCAAACCACCGTTTCCTCAGAGGTTGCAAAGTACTGCATTTAAATCCATGGAAGAACCCACTTTTGACATTTTTGATTAGCTCAAGAATGTACAAATTCAAATCCCTTTATTTCAGGCTATTAAAGATGTTCCCATTTTTGGAAAAGCTATCAAAGAGGCCTATTTGAAAAAGCCTAGATGGAAGAAAAAGGATCCCCAAAAAATTCATGTCTTAGAGAAATTGGCTAATATAATGTTGGGAAATATAGTCATTCCAAAGTATATTGACCTTGGAAGTCCTGTAGTGCAAATACATATAAATGACCAAATTGTAAAAAATGTTTTGATTGAATTAGGTGCTACCATTAATGTCATGACAAAGCATACTATGGACTCATTGAACATTCTAAACATTAGGTCTACACCTATAGTTCTGCAGCTTGTAGATAGCTCCACAGTTAAACCTGATGGAATGGTGGAAGATGTAATTGTCACTCTTGAATCTTGGGAGTATCCAGCTGATTTCACAATATTATCAGTTAAGGCAACTATAGGAGGGTATCAAGTTATCCTTGGTAGACCATCGTTAGCCACTGCTGATGCTTTTATAGGATGTCGTTCTAGAGATATGACCATTTCTGATGGACATTCCACAAAAAAATTGGCTTTGTATCTGCCTGCTAGACCTCAACCAGATTTGTCCCAACCTGTTTGGCCAGATGTGGGGGAAGAAACTGAAGAAGCCAATTCTTTGGTTCAATTAATGATGCTTCAAAATGATCCATTCTCACAACTTCAGAATGAGGATGCCTTGATTTTTCAAATTCTTTAGTTTAACTCTGATATGGGTAGTTCATCTGATCCAAATAATAGTCATCTACAATGTTTCCTGCAGCAACTAAATTCTAAGAGTTCGCTAGCTAAACTTCCTGCAATTTTTCATAACTTGCTTCCACAAGAGGTACAAACATCACCTGTAGATTCTATGAGTAATCTCACTAAGCAGATAGAATTGACTCCAGATCACTGTTTGAATATCAATAGCAAGCTATTACAATCCCAACAGGCTGTTTTATTAAAAATGCTACAAGATCAGCATAAAGCTTTTGCATGGGAATATGGGGACATGCAAGGAATAGATCCTCAAATTTTTACTCACAGGATCTATATTAAAGAATATTTTTTACTAGTTAGGCAACCTAAAAGAAGAGTAAATCCAACACTTAGAGAAATAGTTAAAAATGAGCTTCAAAAGTTGCTTGATGCTAGTTTTATTTACCCAATCTCTGACAGTCACTGGGTTTCTCCATTAGTTATTGTCCCTAAGAAAGGTGGAAAATGGAGAGTGTGTGTAGATTACAGAGAGTTGAACACTGCCACTAAAAAAGATCACTTTCCACTACCGTTTGTAGACCAAGTACTAGACTCACTGTCTGGAAAAATATATTTTTCCTTTTTGGATGGTTACAGTGGGTACAATTAGATAAAAATTGCCCCTGAAGGTCAAGATAAGACTACTTTTACCTGTCCATGGGGAACATTTGCTTACTCGGTCTTGCCTTTTGGTCTATGCAATGCACCAACAACATCTCAGAGAGTAGTAATTAGTATCTTTGCTGATATATCTCATGACTGTATGGAGATTTATATGGATGATTTCACTACCTATGGAGTCACATTTGAAGAAGCACTAGTGAATTTAGAAAAAAGTCTTGAAAAGGTGCAGAGAGAAAAATTTGTCTCTAAATAGTGAAAAGTGTTTTCTAATGATGGAAGAAGGTATTGTTCTAGGCCATCATATTTTCAAGAATGGAATTCAGGTTGACCCTGCTAAAATTGAAGTTATTCTAAATTTACAAACTCCTGCAAAACGAAAGGATGTCAGAAGTTTCCTTGGCCATGCAGGGTATTATAGAAGGTTTATAAAAGATTTTAGTAAAATTGCCAGTCCACTTTATGCCTTATTAACTAAGGATTCTCAATTCGAGTGGACAGAGGCCTATGAAAAATATTTCCTGCAACTAAAGGATTTGCTTACTAAAGCCCCTGTTCTTCAAGGTCCAAAATGGAATTTTCCTTTTCACATACATGCTGATGCCTCTGATTTTGGTATAGGGGCAGTCTTAAGTCAAAAAGAAAATTCAATTGATCACGCTATCTATTTTATCAACAATAACACTCAAGGTCTTGAGCTAAACTATACTGTTACAGAGAAGGAATTGCTCGCAATAGTGTATGCTTTGAATAAGTTTAGGCATTATGTCACAGGTTATCAGATATTCATCCACATTGACCATGCAGCAATCAGGTATCTGACGAACAAACCTGCCATCTCTGGTAGATTGGCAAGATGGCTCTTGTTATTACAAGAATTTGACATTACAATCATTGATAAACTAGGAAGAGCTAATGTTGTGGTTGACTTTTTATCAAGACTTCAAATAGATACACCTGCTGAACACAAGGTCATTGATAATAGGTTCCCAAATGAACACTTATTTTCCATTGCTGCACATACTCCATGGTATGCAGACATTGCCAATTATCTAGCAACAAGCAGAATACCAGCTCACTTTTCTCCAAAAGAAAATAAATTGTTAATAGAGAAAAGTTTTAACTTTTCATGGATTACAAATTATCTATTTTATACTGGACCTGATCAAGTGATGCGAAGATGTGTAAAAGAAGATGAGACTTATGATATCTTGCATGCTTTCCATGATGAACCATGTGGGGGAAATTTTGCAGCGAAGAGAACATCAATGAAGATTCTTACAGCAGGATACTACTGGCCAATGTTACACAAGGATGTTGTGGCCTATACAATGAAATGTGACAGATGCCAACGTATGGGAAGACCAACCAAGTCAGATGAAATGCCACTATATCCACAGGTAATAGTCACCCTTTTTGATAAGTGGGGAATGGATTTTGTGGGACCAATCGATCCACCATCAAATGGCAAGTCATACATTCTAGTTTGCACGGATTATGTAACAAAGTGGGTTGAGGTAAAAGCTATGAATCATGCTCGAGATAACAAGGTCGCTAAATTTCTGTATGAACAAATTTTTACTAGATTTGGAGTTCCCAGAGAGCTTGTAACTGATCAGAGAGCTCAGTTCAAATCCAATTTGATAACTACACTAATGAATGACTATAAAATCAAACATAGGAAGTCCAGCCCCTATCACCCTCAAGCCAATGGTCAGGCTGAGGTTACAAACAGGGAAATTGAGGCGATCCTAACAAAGACAGTGCAGCTCCATAGAAAAAATTGGAGCAGTAGACTTCCTGAAGCAGTCTGGGCTTATAGAACTACATGGAAGACAACAACTGGGTTTACACCTTTTGAGCTGCTTTATGCGAAAACAACCATGTTTTCCATAGAATTTGAGCACAAAACTTTGAGGACAACTCTTGAACTCAATATGGAAATATATGAAGCACAGAAGGAACATCTCCTACAGTTAAATACTTTGGATGAAATGAGAAAATCTGCCCTGCAGCATACAGAAGCGATCCAATAGCAAAGGAAGAAATGGCATGATCAATACATAAAAACCAAGCAATTTTCTACTGTGATTGGGCTTTGTTATATGATTCCAGATATCAAGAAAACCAAGGTAAGCTCACAACACGCTAGCTTGGTCCCTATGAAGCTGAGAATGTGTTCGACAATGGAGCTATACAGCTGGCGACAATTGATCCAGTCCGTTTCAAATTGCTAGTTAATGGCCACCGACTCCGGTTGTACCATAAACCAGTCTCAAAAGAAGAATTCATGTAGCAATTCATTCAGGATCCTACCACTACTCTTCCTGGAACTGAAGGCTTTAGCCTTTCTCCTGCAACTTCACTGTAATTTTGAAAAGCATGCTCATAATAAAGGTTTTCTTTTTAAGAAAACCCTTTTTTCTCCATTCTCACTTGTCGCCATATCTCACTTCTTTATCTTCCATCCATCCATCCCATCCATCCCATCCATCCATTCATCTCGACTACCCACATCACCCATCCACCTCATCCATCCACATCACCTTTAATTAAGATATCATTCCCAACTGTCAACTCATGAAGACGGTGTCATCTTTCTTCACACGTACACGCAATTGTCAAAGGTACGCCATATCTTTTGTTATCACATATTTAATTTATTTTATTCTATTCATTTACTGCTATGCCTGTACTAGTCATTATTACCCGATCTCCACCTATTCTTTAGTACATGTGAGGACACATGTCATACTCTAAGTAGGGGGTGGGGTAATCCACCTTTTAAAACTTGTCTTTTCGCCGCTGCTACAATTGCACAGATAACCTTTCTTTATTTTTCTGGTACTTTCCAAATTTGATAGCATGTCCTTTTTATTGCATGTTTTTCTTGTAAATTACAATCAAAACTACTTGTTCAAAAAGTTCATTTTTGGAAAAGAGAGAAATGTGATGGCACAATAGAAGAAAGAAACCATAACAGAAAGGGAAACAAAGAGGAAATTTTTTAAATTTTTAGCAAGGAGTTGAGTTCAGCTTGGAGAAAACTGTGAACATGGGTGGTCAGCTGGTGCGACATGAGCCTATAGCTCATGAATTATTATTGTAAAATCCTCAAACAGTCCAGGGATTTTGTTTCTGTGGATGGTTAAACTACTTCTTGAGTTTAAATGCTTTTGATGAGGAGGCTACTGGGGAATTTTTGAGAACCCTTTCTGAAGGAGAGGCTACTATATGGGGTCTAACAGTTGTTGCAACTGAAGAGAAAATTGCTGAAGTAACCGGGCTTCCAGCCATTGGAGAAATTTTTTCTTAAGATGCTGCCTCTGCAAGGGCTGAATTTTTAATACCCACTAATGGACCTTTGGAAGTCTCCAAGCAGGGATGCAAGCGGGTATCGTTGCCTCCTTCTTATTCAGAATACACTGCTTACATAATTAGGTATTTATCCTGTGAAGGTTGTTTCTCCTACCTGCATTCTTATCATTTCAAATTATTAAGTCATATGAGGCATGGGTTAGTTGTAAATTTTCTGAATTTCCTTTTAAAATTTCTGGAACAAAGTGCCCACAGAAGCCAACAAGGGAAAGATAATTCTATTGCTCACCATGGCCTTATCAAATTATTGATTGAATGCTCTTTGAGAGATGTCTCACCTTTTTCCTGGCAATAATTCGTTGCCCAAAAGAGCTTGCAAATTCCACAACCCCCTAGGGTATTTACCCCACGGCCTCAGAAAAAGAAAGAAGAAATTGCGTCTACTACTAGAAGAACAGGGCAAGGGTCATCTACTCCTGTAGCATCTGGTCCTACAACTCCCCCACCAGAATCCTCTACTCGGGTACAAACTAGGTTTGCCACTAAGAGAGAGAAGGGAAAAACAAAGGCAAGAGAGTCATCTGGGGTGGAACAAACCCTAGAATCTGACCCTTATTCTCGGAAAAGGCAATGCTCTTCTCTTGTAGCACCTTCCCCTACAACTGTCTCTCCTACAACAACACTTGTTGCTATCATCAGTTTGCCATCATCCTCTGGTAGGGCAGAACCCTCTAGGCAGACCAAAAAGAGGAAGGCTACCAAAACACCTCCTGCAACCGCACCAGTGCCAAGAAGAGTTTCCACAAGGAAACAATGTAAGACCTCCCCTACTTCACCTCAACCTGAGGTTATTGTAATTACAGAAGAGTCTGTTGAGTCTGAATGTGATGTTTCTCAGAATGTGTCTGCGAATGCTGCACAGAGTTCATTTGTTCCAGAAGAGGAACAAGTTGAGACAAAGAAAATGGGGCATAATGAAAAAGGGTTACCAAGTCTTGACGACTTGGCTACCGCTGCTATGCAGTTTTCGAAGGAAGCACAGTCTTCTCCACTGCAGCAACAAGAATTCATCCTGCAGCAAGAGCAGGAACAGACTGAACAATTAGATGTGGTTAGTGAAGCTACATTTCACCCTGTAACTTGTAAAGCCATTTTGTTTATAAGAAGACATTTTTGATTAAGTTTTTGGAATATGTTAAAGCTAACTGGGAACTAGTTACATTGCAAACCTTGACTTTCCAGTACATAGCCCAGACTGACATGCAACAAAGTCTATGCAAGGTAGAAAGGAAGAAACTGAAAAAGGAAATTGAAAGTCAAAAACAGGAAATTTTTGAATTAAAAGCAAAAATGGAAGAAATGTTAAAAGTAACTAGTCAAATTATGAAATGTAGACCACCACCTAGAGTTTATGCTCTATGCCTTAAGGAACAATTCTTATCATTCCAACTAATGAGAATTTACATAAATTAAGATTCTATACTTCACACTGCTAAAGAATTTTACGACACATACCAGGCAGCCCCTAATTGGTTAAGAAATTCTCTATGTGAATTTTATTTACATGGCTTTTTAATTCCATTTGAAACAGAATGGAACCCTCTTCTGTATATTGGTGATATCCATTTGAGATCATTTATGTTATGGGCAACAAATGAAGCAAATTATGGCAGGCAATGGGAAACATATGAGGAAGCTGAATGAAATGAGCCTATTCCATTACACTCTCAAAGTTCAGACATAAGAAATGAGACTGTTGCAATTGGAACATTTAAAATTTGTTGTAGCATTTTCCTATTGTGCGAAGCAACAAACCTATTTGTTGGGAATAATTGGATAGCCTCATCAAAATCTTGGTTTTTATTAGACATAAGCATGTATTTTGTTCGATTCATAAGAATTTTCCAATGAAATAGGAATTCCTACCAATTTCTAATATTCATAAGGAGCATACAAAACTGTTGCTATGAATCAGATTACCCATGCTGGCAAAAGATAGTGTCAAGCATGAAAACAATATTAAAAGTGTGCCAAAGTGCCAACGCTATGGACCGAGAACCATAAATAGGCCTATCCATAATAGGGGGAAGTTGTACCAAGTCACACATGAGTATAATAGAGACACCACCAAATGGTTGCATATGTCTACCAGGGAATGCTTTCCGCAATCGACTATCTATTTTAAGCAACAACTTGGGACCCAAGAAGCTCATTTCATCAATTAATATGTACTTAATATGTTTGAAGTCCTCTTGAAATATGGTCAATGGTTGTCCTTTCAATCAATTCATATCTCTTATTGGTATCTGGAGAGTAGTATACATTGTGGAGGCACGAATATTGTAAGCAGTAACACTCATTGGCACCAAAGCAAGCAAAGGATTCATTTTCTAATTCAACGATGTATTTAGTGCTCTCTGTATCTTGTCAATGAGGAATGATTTACCTATGCCAGTAGTTCCTTGAATGATCATATGTAGTGGTGGTGATGAAGATGGGCTAAGATGGTGTTGTTCAATGATATTCAAAGCAAGCTTTTGCCTAGGAGATAGTCAATGGCAAGCTGCTGACATTGACAATGAGCAAAGAGTGTCTTTAATTGTATGCAATTTAGTTGTTGAAACAAACTATTCAGTAATCCTATGAAGATTCTTTGGAACATGGTGGTTGTCCCACCTATGATGTAGGTCAAAGTCCCATCTACCCAAGAGTTGACACTATTCAAAACAAACATATTTTATGGCACCAAGTCAGCAGAGGAACTCCCATTCATATTCATCTATGTAGGACAGAGACTGTGCAATATTGGTATCACTATCACTACCCTCCCCATTAGCATGGGGGATAGAAAGTCTATTGACATTCCAAGCATCATAGCTAGCAACATAAAATAGCCTCTAATTTTGTGTTATGCTTTCTCTCGTAAGGCCTATGTCAACCTCAACATTTCAAAAATGTTTGTATAGTAGAAATTTTGACCAATTTTTTTCTTTCGAAGGAATCACTTTGTTCTTGTGGGATGGTCTTGAAAAGTGGGTAAACAATGATAATAGCAAGTTGTGGCCAAGTACACCAAGCCGCACCTTTGTGATTTTTTTGATATGTATAAAGTTGTGAAAAATGAATAAGAGATATTGTCTCAATTGTAGTTGGTCTTTGCATGTAGGAATGAATATAGCCACTGGAAATCTTGTCACCACTGTCAATTGTTTTCAAATGATGAAATGTTTTCCTACTAATGTTCAAAGAGAAGAAATGCTGACTTGAGATGACAAGGGGAAACTTTTGCAGCATATGGCATGTTTCTTGTACACCAGTGTCACAATCAACAACCAAATTCATCATGAATTTCTGGTAGGTAAGCAATGCTTTATCCTGAGATAAATTTGTATTTGCAAGCCTTTGCAAGATATCAATGTAGCTTTTAGATTTTTTCTCAGACTTTGATGCATATTTGGAAATGTAGTTTAGCACAATTTTTCTAGACAATACTGGCTAGCAATCAACATTTGCTCACAAAATTGGAAGCATCTTGGGATTGTGGATATTCACACACTCATCATTTCTTGCTGGTTTATACAATTTTTTCATTTCACTATCAATTATCAATGTCGAAGATGGTGATGAGCCCAAAATGTGCTCATAGTTTGGATATTATGATGAACTTTTAATGCCTTTACTTTTGTTATTCATGGATGTTTAAACTCTTTTGAAACCTTTTATTGGGATATCCTATAGCAAAATATTCCTGTAGCCTATTGTGTTGTCTTGACTACATTTATTACCCTGTTGACTCCCTAAATGACTGGTATATCGCATATAGTTTTTGAATGATGAAATAGATTTAAATATGTGATTAATGAATGAATATTATGTATGTTCCATGCACCTTTTCTTTTGCATCTATTACCTTGTGTTTCGCAGGTTGTTGAAGAAAGTATGATCGAGTCAAGCACAACCGATCTCGGCCTTGTAGTAAAGTCTATTTCCTGCACAACTTCGAGGAAGCTCTGGCGAAGACTCTTTGACCAAAACCGTTGGGAAAGATTTTTAATGATAGTCAATCTGGAAAGAGTGGAGCGCTAGATTCTCTCTAGATCGGGTTGAGTGGATAAATTCATTTATGAAGTTTGTTCCTTGATTCTGGGATACACTTTACTTCCACACCTTTCTTTGATAGGGTTAGTTAGTTAGTTGTTCTCTTGATTTTAAAATAAGGTACTCCTGCGCGAGGAAGAAGGAGATGATAGTTAGAAGTAAGATAGAAGCATAGTGATAGAAAGATAGTAGATATCATGTAAGAATCAGTATGATAATAATGAAAAGAAGAATTTATATGACAGGAGACAAAGTTTGTTGTTAGTTTCCATATCGACAAAGCAATGTATACCATTATGTTTTCATGAATAAAGTTTGATGAAGTTCTGAGTTCAACACTTGCATAATCAGTAGATGCTTGCTAAGGGGGCCCACTTAGTAAGAATCTGTAGCTAGTTAGTTAGCTGTTCTTTTCTGTTGATCATCAGTTAGCTTTCATCTTTGAAGTTTCCATACAAACTCAGTCTTGTATTGCTCCTGCAGCATCGGGAATCCATCCTTGTGCCTGTTCCTACAGCATAAGGCTAGTTCATAGTTTGTGTTTCAGTCATAGCTGTTATGGTTTATGTTTTAGTCAAATCATGGTTGAGTTAAGAGAAATTTGCATTACCTTCCTATAGTGTAGATAGAATTCCTTCCAAGTATTTATTTCTGTTAAGTTGTGACCAAAACTATTTCTTAGTGCATATATTGTGCTACGCCATTCAAAGTATACGTTCCCTGGTTTGACAAGTAAATGAATGTCCATAAAGAGATATTAGTCACTTGCTAGAATGTCCAATTCCCAGGAAAGGTTTTAATGTGATTTTCATATCCTTTTGTGGGCGTGACCAGATGGCTCTGTATTCGATGGAGCTTTGTAGTGACATTGTAATTTGTGGCCTTTTTTCCTAAGGCAAGTGTATTGAGTGCACTTGGTATGCCTTTGAACTGTATTGAACAACTCTTCATAGTCCACCATTGGATCCATGGAAGAAATTTGCATAGTATTAAGCAAGCACGAGTCCTCCAAAGCTGGGTGGTGGATCCTTGATATTAGTTGCTCTAGGGGATGACGGTTCCATGCTAAAACATAGCAATGAAAATAATTTTTTTTCTTGTTGAATCTCATGTGGGTTGGACCAATCAAGCATGTCCATGTTCGGGGAATTTGGGAGCCATAAGAAACCGTGTACATGTGTTGACCTATGATGTTTCCACTCATACCTATACCAATAGTCCTTTGTGTGGAAAAGTCTCTCAATAACCTCTTCACATAAAATAGTGAATCACAAGAGGAAGTACAAGGTTGTTATGTGTGGGTTTTGTACAATGTTCTTTGTGAAGCATCTCTGGGAGTATGGAAAATTGAACTGGGAATGAGGTTCAATTACCCTATGCAAATCAGGCCATTTTATATCTTTAGAGCTCAAAGTGAAGAAAAGAGTCGGTGTACCAAGCTGGTGGATCATTGCTGCAAGCTCTTGTCGGTACTTGGCCCAATATGAGTGTATTCTTCACAAGGATGCACTAAAGTGAACAAGTTGGTTTTCTATTTGGGTATATGGTACCTCTTGAAGCAATTATCGCAAAGAAAGAACAAACTTTGGGATTCTTTCCTCCAAGTTTATTTTCATAAAAATTTATGTCAATTGTTGGCTTAGATGTCTCATTATCAAATTATAAATCTAATATCTAAATTTGACATGACTCTCAAATCTATTATCATAGTATCTCATCAAGTGCAAGGCATATTCATGTAAGTGAATTTTTATGGTTGTCGATTGTAGGGGCATTTCCATGCCAGTTGGGAACAATATTGGAAAAGACATGCTTACTAACCCTTCTATATTATATTCATTCATAGGGCTAGAATTTATTTCATGCCAAGGAAAGGTATTTTGACTAGTGTCTTTAATTTGTAAGGCATCTCTAATTGCTTGCAATTCTCGAGGAGGGTTGGGCATCAATGGAATAAATGATGACGGGTTGTGATGGTCATCTTTCTCATCAACAATGCTTTCTGTAGTTGCCATTGGTTCAATTGGGTTATGCCTCACTTCTTCCATTATGTGTAGAAGATCAGAGATGTCAGTACTTGTAGAAGGAAACAAATTTAAAGCATCACAATCTATTGCAACATTACTATAGTATGGGTCATTCTCAATTTTATATATTAATGCAGCCATGACATTATGTTTTTCAACATAGAAATCATAGTTTTTCCCTTGAACATCAATTCTTCGCACAACGACGACTTCAAGATCATGTAGATGACATGGAAAAAAAGTTACAATGGCTGTGATGTCTTGTGGGAAGCTTATAGTATGGCCACTATATTTTTATTGGCCTCCTCTAGCATGGGTTACTTGCAAAACTAGAGCAACTCTAGCTATAAGCATTTCTTCGAGTTGAGTAAGCTTTGTCAAGACGACTGGTTGTGGCCCTAGATCCATTTTGTTTGTTAGGCTAAATCTATGGACACATTTTTTAGAAGCACAACACAAACACACAACGCTAATGCTAGATGCTCAGACTCTCATGCCAACATAGCTCTCATTGCAAACAAAATAAATTTTCAATTCAGACAAAGCATCAATGCATCGACAAAAGGACTGCATAGCAATACATAAAGTTTCACCAAACATGTTTCATGAGTGGTGGGTTTCTGATGATGTGGATGGAAAGGAATTCCCAGCAAGGGTTTGTGATAGTGTACAAACAAGTATTGTGGAAGTAGATCCACTGCAATGGTTGTGTTGCAGCTACGAAGGGGTGGGAGTTGAGTGGGTGCAACAATGTACAAGTCTTACCAATGAGCTTTCTTGCAATGGTGGTGTGCCTAGTTGGGAATGTGGCACTAAGCTAGGTGGATCTAAAGTACATCTTTGTTGCAAGTACCTAGTTCGTCAACTTGCTAAAATTTGGTCTTTGTGGTGTGCATAATAAAGCTAGTTTCTTTGGTGTTTTGCTACCTTTTTACGATCCACACTAGATGAAGCATTGGAACTTGAAGAAGGTTGTGAAGCCTATAGTAATAATATTAAGAAAATAATAAAATGGTTGCAAACACCAAGTTAAAGGGCAATGTCATAACTAAAGCAGTCAAGCTAATTGAATATGCAAGAAAGTAGCCAAAGGCAGATAGCAACACTTAATAATACCCTATAGAAAGCAATATAAACTATATAACATGAACTATTTTACTATGTTCCAACCATTAACACAATATGGAAGCCATAAGGGAAACAATATTGATTTGAATAGTGGCCTAGATGGAAGACTCACAAAATAGAACAATCCATAGTAATAAAGCCATGCACAAAGAAGGGGAAACACACACATTGCACAATTTATTTTCTCAACAATGCTTTATGAAAAAAAAACCAAAGCATACATATATGTATATGTATACATAAATGTATGTATCCATATGCATTGTATTTAAAAGTGCTTTCAAACTCCAACTAAAAAAACAAGAATGCAACCAATGAACAAATAGCTAACACAAAATGAAACAAACAAAAGGAACACCTGGTCTCCACCCCAACATATTGGGTCACGAAGCCCTATGAGAAAAATCTCATTGGAGAAGTGGCTAATTCAAAATAAAATGCATCGATTGCAATACTAAATTTTCCTATGGACAAGAATTAATGGTAACACTATGCATTGACGAGACTTCTTTCCAACAAAGCATTTTTAGTGCTAAACTATGTCGCATATACTAGTAATTTGTCAAGTATAATGATACATAGTTTAATACCTAAATAATCTTCTAAAAAAGAAGTCTCACCAATGGTATCAGCTCAAGTGTGTCCACAAATTTCTTCCCTGCGATCAATCATGAAATGAATGTTGCTTATTACTCCCAATATAGCACTTTTCATTCTAATGGTTATTTTTTGAGCCTAGAAGGGATAATACCCAAGGGATCACAATTGACATTATGGATTGCATGCATATATTCAGATTTCCTACTTGCAAATGTAAAACCATGGCACAAGGGAGGGAAAATTTAGAAAATAAAAAACCCACATGTAGATAAATATTTTTCCCTATAGTCACTTATTGGCAATAACCAAAGTAAACATATATGGAAATGTGTCTACAAATGTATATATGCATATGCAATCTATTTTCAATGGAGAGTTTCATGAATGGAAGGTACAATGCACTCTTTAAAGAAGAGTGTACTACTATTGCTGCCTATGGTTGTGCATCATCCTTTCCTTCATTGCATTCTCCATCTAAAATAACTTCACATTTTTTATTGCACATGCATATATACATATACATATACATATAGTACAATGAATACAAGAATGTGCTTGCAAACACTAGCTAAATAATTCACGGGTTTGCTACATGGAAATATAAAAGGATGTATACGCCAGCTAAAAAAGAAACAATGCAACCAATCAATAGATAGGTAATACAAAATGAAATAGACCAAAGAAATACTTGCTCTCCATCGTACCATAGTAGGCCATGTAGCCCCATCGAGTCTCACCAAACCCCCAAGCAAGAACATACATTTCCCACTAGTATGATCAATGGTGAAACCAATGCTACTTACTATGCTCAATATAGAACCTTTCATACTAACAGTTACTAATAAGACATCACAATCAACACTATGCATCAGATGCATATCTAGTGATTTGCTGGTTGTAAATATAAAACATGGTGCAAAAGTAAAAAATTAAAAAATTAGAAACATGCACATTCACAAATACTTTCCCCAATAGTGATCTATCGACAACAACCAAAGCATACACATGTAAATATATTTACAAATGTAGCTATACATATGAAATGTTTTCAATGGAGAGTGTAACTAATGGAAGCTACAATGTACACTTTAAAGAAGAGTGTAATGCTGCTGCTCCTATGGTTGTGCATCATGCCTTCATTCGTTCTAGTCTTCATCTATAAAAACTTCACGTTTTTCATTGCACATGCATATATACATACACATATACATATACATATACATATACATATACATATACATATACATATACATATACATATACATATATTAAAATTAAGACAAAAACGTGCTTGCAAACACCTAAAAAAAAACAAAACAAGATGTACTGTCCACCCTACCATATTGGGAACACAATATTTTGATTGCACATGCATATATACATATACATATACATCTGCATTTGTTTTAGAGTTTTTTGGTGCATGGGAAAAGGGAGCGAGCTGCTATTCGGTTTTGGTGAACTTTGGTTGGAATTTTCATCAACCTTCCTATTTTTTGAGCTCTCTAGCACCAAAGAAAAGGTGGTGGAATGTTTTTTGATTTATGTATATGCATACGTAAATGCATACATGCATACAACCATTTCCACAAGTACCCACAACATAGCTAAATAGTGAATAGCAAATATGAATTGAAAAACAACAAAACAAGGTTTGTTCTCCACTGCACCATATTGGATAATGGAGCCCCATGGGCTCTCGCCAAACCCCCAAGAAAGAACATAGATTTTCCATCACTTTTATCAATGGTGGAAGCAATATTTCTCATCACACATAACATACATCCTATCATTGCAAAAACTCCTTTTTGTGAGGTTGTAAGAAATAAGAACCTAAAAGGTATGCTTAACAAATATTCCAACAAAAACAATCCAACGTCATGGATTGGATGCATATGGAGGAATTTGTTGTTTGGAAATATACATACTAAATAAGTACATGTATAAATCTATGTACATGGCATTAGATATAGAAAATATTCATATATTTTATTTCACTATTCTTATTAAAACTCAGTCCTATAATTTAGAAATGAGGCTTAAAACAACAATAGTCAAAGCCCTAAGAATTAACTTTGAAGGAAGTGCAAGCTATTACCATTAGATTTGTATGCAATTTTCCTTGCCATGCAAGACTCTCTAGACATAATTTCCATGTTCGCACAAATGCCAAACACCCATGGCTATTTGTGACTTTGGAATTTTCTTATAATTTATGTTGACTGGACATTTATTTTCTTTTCTTTCTTTGCAGTGCTTGTTGCATGAAAAGAGCTTTCCTATCTAACACCAACATAAAGGCCTACAATCTAGGTAAAAAACAAAAAAAAAATATGAAAATAAATACAACAAAACAAGGCCTAGTCTCCACCCTACCATATTGGGTCATGGAGGTCCACGGGCTCTCAACAAACCCTCGAGCAAGAACATACATTGTCCACCACTTTAATCAATGGTGAAACCAATATTTCTTATCACACTTAAGATACAACCAATCATTTGAACAAGTTCATCTTGAGCCTAGTAGAAATAATATCTAGAAAGGTACACTTAATAAATACATCAAAGAGTAGAATCCAACATCATGCTTTGGATGCATATGTAAGAATTTGTTTCTTGGAAGTATAAAGACTAAGAAAGTACATGTAGAAATGTATGTGCATGGCATTAGATGTAGATAATATAGATATATCGATGAATGGAAAATTATAGATATAGATACATAGTGATACATTTGTTGGAAAGGTTGCTCATACTTCAACCTTCAAAGAAGCTCACAATCTTGGCTCACAACTGTCAAAGGAGGTAAAGTCATAGAAGAACACCAAACAATGCCTTATTGATAATTGCAAAGAATTTCGCTGTTTTTGCTCACATTTTTTAATAGTAGGTGTTGGCACAACCATTTAAACTACAAAAACACCATAGAACAGCAAATGTTGATGCCAAGAGGATGAGATTCTGTGAAGGTGCAAGTCCAACTGCCTACTATGAAGTTTTTTTGAAGGTGGTTGCAACATATTTTCTATTTTTTAAATGGGAAAATGACTTCAAAAGAAATAAAAAAGTGTTGAAAATGACCTTAATAATCAGAGTGATGCACAATGTATGTGCCATATGTACAAATATCTATGCATGCAAAGGAACCAAAAGGACGTACATACTAGGAGAACCCTTTGCAGTATTGTTTCACTTGTGGTTTGTAGGTTGTTGCAGGCTATATTGCTTGATCTTTGTTAACACATTGTTGATTGTTCCAAATTTTGATAAGGCATTGTTGAGAAAAGACTATATTGTATGTAAAAACAAATATTGTTTAATCTATGGTCCATGTTTTATGGCTATCATTTTGCAAGGCTATGTTACTATGAATCTTTATGTTTGATGGCTTTGTCCATTTGGCTCACTGTTGAAACAATATTGTTTGATTTATGGCTTCCGTCTTGTGGCTATGGTTACAATGGAGTAAAATAGTTAATGTTATATAGTTTAAATGTTTCATTGCAGTAGGTATTATTGATTACTATTCTCTACCTTAGGCTATGCTATCTTATTTTCAAAAGGATGTTATTGGGAAGCCTATATTGTTTCAGTTTTCAATTAGGTTCTATTGAGAAAAACAATATATTTTCACATGGCCTTGCCACTACAATATTTTTGGTGTAGGATTTTGTTTAATCCTTTAGCTTTGTAGCCATGACTACAAAGGAATTACATTGTTAACACTATTCAAGCTTTGTTGATTGTTGCTGTCTAGTTTGGGGTATATTGTCTCTTTTTCAATGAAGTGTTGTTGAAAAGGTTGTATTGTTTAAATTTTCCTCAAGGCATTGTTCTCAAAGGCATGTATTGTTTGTTAAAAACAATATTGTTTCATTTATGGTTGGAATTTATGGCTATTGTTCTACATAAATTTTATATTTGACTCCATTAAGCATTGTTAATTATTGTTCTCTAGCTTATGCTACATTTTTTCCTAGCCATGCTTGCAACAGGTTAAAACTGATTAGACTATATGCAATTTTCTTGCAGGCTTCGAGATACAAGGTAGTGTAGAGGAAGCCAATAGGAAGAAGCTTGCTTGAAGCACGTGTGAAGAGTTGCATGGCATGGAAAACCTCTGCGGCTTTTTTTCATTTACTGTGTGTAGTCTGTGGTAGGATAATTCAGGTAAAAGGTGGCGGATGGGTTATAACTTTGGTCAGAATTTTTGTCAACCTCCCAATTTTTTAGCCTTTTGATGGCTGTGTAAAAGGTGGAAGAGGAAGTTGTTTTTTGCCTTAGGAATAGGGTAAAACATTTCCTGCCATGTGGATAGAGAAGGCCACCAAAATTGAACCCTATTTAGCATCAACATTAATTATTGTATGATTTGCTTGTACTAGGAATGGTTGTAATAACACCTATTGTTTAATGGCTCGGGGAATAAAGCAAATGTATAGGAAATTTTTGATAAGTCATTTTTTGGTGTCGTTATGTTGATATACGTGCTATCAGAGCTGTAAGCAAGGAAGGTAAGCTTCTGTGAGGGTGCAAACTCGATCAAGCTTTGTGCAACTTTTGCGAAGGTGGGTAGAAGTTATTTTGTGGTTTTTGCATGGGTTATGGTTACAAAGAAAAAGAAAACTGTCACCTGTGATAATATTTTTCCCATTTTGGGGCAGGAAAGCTAGCAAGAAGAGGTGTGTTTGAAGCAAGTGGGAAGAGAAGCATGTTGGAAAAACCCTTAGCAATATTGTTTAATTTCTGGTTCATAGTCTATGCCAAGCTATATTGTTTAATTCATAATAAGGTATTGTTGATTGTTTCAAATTTTGATAAGCTATGGTTCAGAAAATACTATATAGTTTCTAAGAACATAATATTATCTCATTTACGACTCACGATTTGTGTGTATGGTTTTGCATGGATTTGACACTGTGAATTTTTGTGGGTTTTGTTTATGGCTTCCATGTTCTCGCTATGTTTGCAGGCTTGGAGAAAGAAGGTAGTCTAGAAAAAGCTAGTGGAAAGAGGTTTGTTTGAACCAAGTGGGAAGAGGTACATATTGGATAAACCATTTGTCATGTTTTTTCATTTGTGGTCCACGGTTTTTGGAAGGCTATATTGTTTTACCTGCGATAAGGCACTATTAATTGCTTCAAGTTTTGATAAGGTGTAGAAAGGAGTATATTTTTTGGATGGGTTTGTCACTATTAATTTTTGAGAAGGTGTTGTTGAGAAGGCTATATTGTTTCAATTTTTTGATAGGGATTTGTTGAGAAATGAGTATATTTTAAGTTCGGTTTGTTTCTGTCAGTCTTTGAGGGTTTCTGTTTATGGCTTCCATTTTGTGGCTATGTTTGGAAAGAAATAAAATTGTTGATGTTTTGCAGTTTTTGTTCATTGTTCTCATGTATCTTGGGATATATTGTTTCATCCTCAAAAAAGGTGTTGTTGAGAAGTCTTCCAATTCTTGTTAAGGCACTATATTTTTTGACTTTTGTTTTGTGGTTATGGTTGCAACAGAATAAAATAGTTAATCCTATACACTTTGCGCTAGATTCCATTGGGCATTGTTGATTATTGTTCTCTTGATTTAGCTATATTGTTTCATTTTCGAGAAGGTGTTGTTGAAAAGGTTGTATTGTTTCAATTTTCAATGAGGTTCTGTTAAGAAAAGAGTATATTTTTGTATGGGTTTGTTACCGTCAATTTTCTGTGGGTTTCTCTTTAAGGTTTGTGTTTTGTGGCTATGGATTTCCATCAATTTGTAACTATGTATTTTTTGTTTTGTAGGTTTCTGCTTGTGGGTCGGTGTTCAAACTGAGGGTGTCTGATTTATGGATTTCATTGTACGATTATGGTTGCAACAGAGTGAAATAGTTAATGTTATACCATTTATGTTTGATTTGATTGGGAACTAGGCATAGGTTTCCTACTATGATTTTTTTTTATGCCACCATTGATTACAATGGTGGACAATATATTTTCCCTATGTGCAGATACGTATATATGCCATAATGGGTGCAAACAATATTCATACACATTGATCCCTATGTTTATTCAATTGCTATATTTTTTGAATGGGAAGCTATATTGCAAGTACCAGATGCAAGATTTATGCCATTGTTTGTGTAACTATAATAACTCACATGCAAGATGAGTGGTTACCCCCTATTTGTGTGAACTTTTCTTAGAATTTTTGTCAATCTTCCCATATTTTGAGTCTTCCGACCCGGGGGGGGAGGGTTCAGTTGGGATAAAGTCGGTGGATATTTCTTGATTTTTAAATCAAAATAATTTGGCACATCAATAAAGAAGCTTAGCAAAATTAAACATTGGTTTGCATCAGGACTAATTTTCTTATGGTTCTCGTGTGGTCGTAATGTTTTCAAAGTAATAAAATAGTCAATGTTCTTGTTGAAGGATGGTTGTTACCTATCTAGACCTCAATAAGGGTTTGTTACAATGGAAGGCTATAGATCAAGTGTGAGAGGGAACATTGATCAAACCGCTATTGAGGCCTAGACAAATAACAACTACCCTTGAAATGATACAAAAATAACCAATAACATCCCATCGTGAAGAACATGTACTATTTTATCACTTTGCAACCATTCCCATTGGACATGAACCATAGATCAAATAGAAATCGTAATTAACCTATGAAAAAAATAAACATATCAAACAGTATATATGAATGTTGTTTGTATTTGATTTCACATGGATACATGTCTGGACATAGGGATCAATAATGTGTGTCTCTAATTTCACAAAAATACATATCTGTACATAGGCTACCTAAAATGAGCAAGAACAAAACAAGACATGTTGTCCACCCTGTGTTATGAAAAGAATAAGTAGAGCAACAAATATATATGAATGGTGTCTACATCTAATTTGACATACAAGCATATCTATAGTGGAGAAAAGTGGAATAAAACACTACAAAAGAGACATACTTTTTTCCATGCATTTATCTCTAAGAAATAGATTCGTACATATACATCCAACACATGGAATAGATGTATTTGGAGTTGAAAAATAAATTCCACTTCAATGTATATATCTCAAAATTTAGTTGCACATATATAAACATTGTTGATTATTGTTGAATAGCTAGAAAAATATTATTTCATCTATGATTTGCATGTAGTGGGTATGGGAGGGAAGCAATAAAACACTCTATATATATGCTTAGAAAGGAAAATTTATACATACATATATGTATCCAAATCTATATGTAGACAACACACATATATATCCATAGGTGGACCTCAAACATATGAATATTGTTTGCATCAAATGTTAAGAACACACATATTTGCGCATACAAAATATGAAATGAAATGAAACATACATCATCCACCAGTCTAATCAATTGTAAAATCAATGTGCCTTATTAGACTTACTATAAAGTCTATGGTTACAATGTTTGTTGTGTATGTTGTGTAGCCCAATCTACAACCCAACACCGAATGATGCCTTAGTCCAAATAACATAAACTGCTCAATTACTTTGGTAAGTTTTGAATCCAAGCTATTATTGCAACCATCCCCAATACATGGAGCCCATACATGAAACAATGTTGCCATGAGAATTCTCCAAACAATAAACATGGCCAGGAGTATATATCAACGCTACCTACATCTAATTTCACATACATACATATTTGGACAAAGCAAAAAAGAAAGGAAACATAAGAAAACAAAAAAAAACACTTTTTTGTGCTTATATACTTGCAAGCAATAGAATACCACACACGGATCCAACACATGCAATGCATATACATGCAGCTCAAAAAACAAAAGCCACACCGATATATATAAATATGATGTTAGATGCAGATATATACACATTCTTGATTGTTGTTAAATAGATTCTAACACATTATTTAATTTATGGTTTGCATATGGTGGTGAAAATTGCAAAGCAATCAAACAATCAACATAAACACACACAATAAGTAATATAATAGTTGACATAGATGGCCACAAAAATATTTAGCATTCTGAAGCAGCGCAACCACCATAGGAGGGTCCTCAAATAGAACAATCTAAACCATGCAAGAAGAGTAACACAACAAAAGAAACACCAAATATGGAGGAAAATGAAAATGGAAATATATTTAACTCAGTTGCATTTAGTCAAAAACATCCAGGCTTACAAATTTGGCTCACAGGCCAGACAAAATATACAACATTCAAACATGCTCTTATGCGAGCGAAAATATTACATATCAAGCCTATTATTCTTTTGGATTAAAATCTACAACTCTTGTTCTTCAAATGATCAATTGCAAGATTTATAGCATATCTACAACTTTAGAATCATCTGCATCGGCCAAAGATCATCACATTATCTAAGAAAAGAGAATGTAACATGTGCATGAATAGGTCGGCCTCAAATTTCAATTATCCTTCATCAGGGGCATAAGATGAAGTGTGGACCTATACTAAAGGTCGGGGACACTCCACGAAACAATTAAAATCACAACATTAAGATCCACAAGTCATGAGGACAATCCACAATGATCAAATTAGCCGATAGGCTTGAAAACTATTTCGGTGTTGCTTCAAGGAACTGTCAAGAATTTCGGAAGCAATAACTTGCTAGGAAAATATCCAAACATGCTCAAATCTTGGTACAAGGAAAATGGACATGTCCACGATGTAATCCAAGATCCACAAGGTCTGGTGAGAAAAGATGATGAATCCACCAACATGAACTGAGTAAGAACAAAACAAGAACAAAACTAAAAGAAAAATATTTTTGGTTGATGCAAGATTGCCAAGAACTAAGGATGCTCTTGCATCAGACATACGGGGTTATTGAAAAGTGAGTCCCTCAATTTTTTGGGGAAAAAGGGAAACCAAGGCAGTCCACCTCATCATGAGAGATCCAAGAAGAATCCTCCACTGGTCTACCTTTCCATTTCACAAGATACTCTTTGTACTGCTTTCCACAAGTTTTCCTTCCATCCCTAATATCCATAATCTCCTCAATCTCATCTGAATATTATTTAGGAAACTAACTCTCAAATTCTACTTTACTATCTTTACTGCATTCTACTTCATGATACTAATATAGATCTGTAATGTTGAATATAGGCGATATACCCATGCCTTCTAGTAACTCCACTTCATATGCATTTCCTGAATCAAATTTCCTCAAAATCTTACAAGGTCCAAACTTCCTCATCTTCAAATTATTGTATGTACCAACTATAAATCTCTCTTTCCGCAAATATACCATCACTTCATTTCCAAATTTGAATTCCTTATGTCTCCTCTTTTTATCTTCCTTCTCCTTGTACCTCTAGTTCATGTCTTCCAGTTGTTGTCTCACTTGAATATGCAACTTCTTCATGTGTTTTGCAAAATCTTCTGCTTCTACACTCCTCTTGTCTTCCATACTAATGTCTCTCAACTATGATATACCTCTAGGATGAACTCCAATAACGATATCAAAAGGTGTCTTTCATGTACTCCTATTCACTGAATTATTGTAAGAAAAATCTACTTGTGCAAGGACTAAATCCCAACGTCTAGTTTTCTCTCCAGCCAATCATCTCAATAAATTCCCTAAACTCCTATTTACTACTTCTATTTTTCCATCAGTCTGTGGGTTAAATGTAGAACTAAACTCAAGTTTTTCTTCAACTTCTTCCAAAGTGTCCTCCAAAAGTAACCAACAAACTTTACATCTCTTTCTAAAAAAATACTTCTAGGTAACCCATGCAATCTGACCACTTCTCTGAAAAACAAATCCACTACATGTATTGCATCTGTTGTCTTCCTATAGGGTATGAAATGTGCCATCTTAGAAAATCTATCTACCACCACAAACACATAATCATTACCTCTTTGTGTCTTCAGAAAACCAAGAATTAAATCCATACTAATAACTTCCCAAGGTCTCTTTGGAATTGTCAAAGGTTTGTACAATCCAACATTTCAACTACTCCCTTTTGCAACTTGAAAAACTCTACAAAATTTCCTAACATCCTTATGAATATGCGGCCAAAATTAATTCTCACTCACTAATGCCACTATCTTATCAACTCCAAAATGTCCTGGCATTCCTCCACTATGTTTTTCCTTCACCCGGTTATCCCTCATTCAACTCTAGGGTATACACAGTTGATTACCTCTACACAACATATCCTCTTGAATGAAATAATCCAACCACTGACTTCTATCCTCTGAAATAGATTCTTTACAAGCTCTCCAAGGTTTTGCAATATCTGGGTCTTCTTCATACAAGTTATTCAATTCATCAAATCCTAATACCTCCACTCTCATCTCTGTCAATAAATTTCTTCTCCTACTCAAAGAATCAACAACTCTATTTGACTTTCCACTCCTATGCTTCAAAACAAAAGTATAACTCTGCAAGAACTCTACCCATCTCATTTGTCTTTGATTCAACATACCCTGACTATTCAAATATTGCAATGCTTGATGATCTGTATACAACAAAAAATCCTTATGCAACAAATAATGTCTCTACTTCTTCAAGGCCTGAACTATAGCATAAAATTCCTAATCATACACTGAATATTTCCTCCTAGCATCATTCAACTTCTTATTAAAATAGGCTACAGGTCTTCCCTCTTGACTCAACACTGCTCCAATTGCATTTCCACTTGCATCACAGTCTACTTGAAATACCTTACTGAAATCTAGTAAAGCCAACACAGGATGCTCAGTCACCTTTTGCTTCAAAAACTCAAAACTTCGGTTTGCTCAAAATGTCCATCTAAAATCCTCCCTATATCCTCTCATTGTTTCTAACCTAGGACTACAAATAGAACTAAAATTCCTAATGAACTTTCTATAGAAACTAGCCAATCCATGAAATGATGTTACCTCTCTAATGCTACTTGGTGTAGGCCACTCAACAATCACTCTTACCTTCTCATAATCCATCTTCAATCCATACAAAGATGTCACAAATCCTAGATATACCAACTCCTCCTTCATGAAACTACAGTTCTTAATGTTTATCAGCAAATTCTCCTCTCTCAACCTCTACAAAACTTGTCTTATGTGCAACAAATGTTCCTTTCTACTCTTACTGAAAATCAAGATGTCATCCAGGTACACAATCAAAAACTTACCCAAGAATTTCTTCAATACTTCATTCATCAAGCTCATGAAAGTACTTGGTGCATTTGTCAACCCAAAAGGCATCACCAACCACTCATAAAACCCTTCATTTCTCTTGAATGTTGTTTTCCACTCATCCCCTTCTTTGATTTTGATATGATGATATCCACTCTTCAAATCTATCTTTGTAAAGTACTTAGCTCCACTCAAACAATTCATAATGTCATCCATCTAGGGAAAAGGAAATCTATACTTCATTGTGATCTTGTTTATGGCTCTAGAAAATGTACACATTCTCCATTCTCCATCCTTCTTAGGTGCTAGCACAATAGGTACTGCAGATGGACTTAAACTTTCTTTGATCAAACCCTTCAACAATTCTTGCACTTGTCTATTCAACTTTTCATTCTCTGTCGGTGTCATCTAGTGTGCTACTTTATTAGAAAGCTAGCTCTAGGAATCAGGTCCATATGTACAATGACTAATAATCCTTATAGGTGGTAATCCATCAGGTACATTATCTTAAATGATCTCATTATATTCTATCAGTATCTCTTTTATCTCTTCCGATTGTTCTTCTACATGCTTAAAATATTTAGCCTTCTTAGGAACCAAAGCATAACTTATATTCTCTTGTCTCAATCCATTTAGGAATCTCCTTCCATCAACCAGACAAACCCTAACATTCATACAAAATTCAATTGTAGGAAAATCTTCCAAAGGAAACCAAATCTGCTTCATCCTATTAGCAACAATGGTGTATATATTCTTCTTTCCATCATGAATAGCGTGTCTATCATATTGTCAAGGCCTTCCCAACAAAACATGGCATATATCCATAGGCATGATATCACACAAAACCTCATCATGGTAATTTCTTATCTTCAATTTTACCAAACATTGTTCACTTACCAATATCTTATGCTCATCTTGAATCCAAGCTATCTAATAGGGTTTCAGATGCTTCAAACTTTCCAACTTCAATTTAATGACAATTTCTTTTGAAACTAGGTTGTTAGAACTTCCACTGTCAAAAATCACTTTGCAACACTTACCATTCACCTTGCATCTATTCTGAAACAAATTCTTTCTCTGCAATGGTTCTTTCTCCAACTCACTTTGACACAATACTCTTCTATTCACCAATACTTCTCCATCTTCTAGTTTATTAGGTAATCCATCATGATCCTCCTCAACAAAGGCTATTCTTCTATTTTTCTTTGTCTTCTTGCTTGTCTCTCCTTGATTACATTCAAATGCTCTATGTCCTTCTCCACCACATTTAAAACAAGTTCCTCTGAATACTCTTTTCTCCTATCCTCTATCATCTCTTCTGTAACCTTCATTTCGGTAACCACCATAACCTCCTCTTTTGTAAGAGTTTCCATCACCTCTCTGGTATGAATTTTTGTTCTTATTGACCTCCTTGTCCTTGTTTTGATCTAGGAAAGATCCACTTCCTCCTCCAGTAAAAGTTCTTCCTCTTTGAAATCTTCCACCCCCTACTCTTTGTCTCTGCTCATGTCTTTTATTCAACTTCTCTTCTACTTTTAGGGCACACTAATATGCCTCTTCCAAACTCTACAACTTGATCAAACTAATTTCATCCTATATGGACAACCTCAAGCCATTCACATATCTGTCTACTTTCTCAATCTCATCCTCTAAATGTCCAGATCTGATATTCAACTTATAGAACTCCTTAGTATACTCTGTCCATCTAGATTCTTTCTGCTTCAAATTTTTCAACTTTCAGAACAAACTAATCTGATAATCTACAGGCATAAACTTTGATTTCAACTTATTCACCATCCAATCCCATGACTTTATCTTTTCTTTTCCTCTTATCTGCATATCTGTTTGCAAATTTTCCCACCAAAGGGATGCATGTCCTCTCAACTTTGTACAAGAAAACTTCACCTTATTATATTCAGAGGTACCTTCAAATTCAAAATACTTTTCCATTTCTGTTATCCAATCTAATAATACATTTGAATCCAACTTACCATTATAATCCAGTGGATTGAAATGTGGTCTTGTGTTCTCTTTAGATAGGGCTCTTATGAACTTCTCTTCTCCCCGATCTAGGCTAGGTTGCTCATCTCTTCCTCTTTCTTCCTATACTTCTACTTCTTCATCACTCACATCATCAACTAGTCGACCTCTCCTTTGGGTTGTTTCAACTGTATCTAATCTAGTAACAATTCCTTTGAACATCTCCATCACAGCTAGGTCTACATTTCCACATGCTCCATTTCTACCATTTCTTCTTCCTACCATCTTCACACAAGGCCTCTACAGATGCAAGTTGGATCCTCAATCCGCCACCCCATAACAAATATTCAACAAGACTTTGCAAACTCTGATGATCTTGCAAGGAAAAAACCTTGCTCTGATACCAATATGACGCAAGCACGGTAGGAGGGTCCTCAAAGAGAACAATCCTGACCATGCAGCAAGAGTAACACAATGAAAGCAACACTGAATATGGAGGAAAATGAAAATGGAAATATAATTAACTCAGTTACATTCAACCAATAGCACTTGGGCTTACAGATTTGGCTCACATGCTAGAAAAAATATACAACATTCAGACATGCTCTTATGCGAGCGAAAATATTACATATCAACCTTATTATTCTTCTGAATCAAAATCTATAACTTTTGTTCTTCAAATGATCGAAATTACAAGCTTTATAGCATATCCGCAACTTTAGAATCATCTGCATCAGCCAAAGATCATCACATTGTCCAAGAAAAGAGAATGTAATGTGTGCATGAATAGGTCAGCCTTAAATTTTAATTATCGTTCATCAGGGGCATAAGATGAAGTGTGGACCTATATAGAAGGTTAGGGACACTCCACAGAACAATTAAAATCACACCATTAAGATCTGCAAGTCACAGGGATGATCCACAATGATCAAATTAGCCGATAGGCTTGAAAACTATTTTGGTGCCGGTTCAAGGAACTGTTAAGAATTTTGGAAGTAACAAATTTTTGGGAAAAGATCTAAACACGCTCAAATCTTAGAACAAGGAAAATGGATATGTCCACAATGTAATCCAAGATCCACAAGGTTTGGTGAGAAAAGATGATGAATCCACCAACATGAACTGAGTAAGAACAAAACAAGAACAAAACTAAAAGAAAAATATTTTTGGTTGATGCAAGATTTCCAAGAACAAAGAATGCTCCTACATCATGAAGTCACCAAAGCAATTGAACAATCTATTCCATTTATAAAAAGGTATTGTTGATTATAGGTTTGTGGTCCCAACTTATAACCAAAGTTAGAGGATGACAACCAAAAATTCCTTGTAGAGTACAATTATAATTGGTAGCCTCCTGGCTAGCCAACAACCCTCTTGTATCATGAGTCTTCTGGCGGCCATGGAAAAGGTGGTAGAGGTGGATGGCACATGCTGAGAAGCTATAGAATAACAATCAACAATGCCTTGTAGAAAAAAACATGAATTGTATAGTGTTGCAACCATCAACACAAAACAAAAGCCTTCAATGAGGCAATCATGATTTCAACAAAGACCTAGAAAATACTTTTTCCAATAATGACCTATCAATAGATGCAAGAACAAATATAGATAATTTTAAATATAGCCACATACGGCCATTGCTTGGGAAAATGAAATAAACATCACTTGACATAGCTTGTGATGACAACATTGCTTTATCTATGGGCTACATATTTTGCTGACGGGTGGAATAATAGGTTGCTTTGAAAGCTCAGCTCAGTAATTGAAAACTTTAGATTATTCTCAGTTAGGAATTGTTTAGTGTAGAGTTGTAATTTCAACCACACAACGTACATAGTCGCACACATCTATACTTCACAATGCAAGTACAAATATGTGTGTGTGTGTGTGTGTGTGTGTGTGTGTGTGTGTGTGTGTGTGTGTGTGTGTGTGTGTGTGTATGTGTAACATTAAATACAATAATGCCTATCAACAAGTCTATAATTATCATTGGACATTGCATAGGAAATATTACAACAAAAAGAAAGCTATATGCAAGTACACTAAAATGGAAGACACATAAATAGCTACACATAGACTACTCCCAAATAGCCATCAAACAAAAACATGAAGGCCACATAAATATGTCAAATATAAATAAGTTAGACTATACACTAGAAGGGCTACAAAAACAAGCAAAGAATGTTTTCATTTCACTGAATTCACATGGAAAAAAACCAATACAAGTGTCAATAACAAAAAATAAAGAAGGAACAAACTTACGAGATTGGTGCCTGAGGGTTATCGAGTAGCCTGGGGAGAGCTAGAGTCCACCGACATTATTGGAGCTACTCTTTGAAAAGGGTAGAGCTACAATATTGATGGATTTCCACAAGCTCAATCATGACAACAACACAAAAACCAAAGATTCAATTAAACCATCAAAGGCTAACGAGCTTTGTTCCCAATTTTTAAATTACAAAATTTTTTACATTTCAATTTTTTTGTTGGGACATTTAGAATATGACTGAAAATAAATAATATAAAAAAGGCACATTTATAGAACTCTTCATTAATGATTTCAAAAACAATTTATGTTCCTCTAATACAACCAACCTAGAACATACATTGTCCATCAATGCAATTAATGGCGGCATCAATGTTCCATATACAACAAAAATGCAACTTATCATTCCAAGAATGTCCCAACAAAAATTAGCATAGCAATTACTATGTATCAATGTCGTTTGCATCCACTGTGACATACATACATATCTACACATAGGGAAGAAAAAAAATTCTGATTCATGCCCTTCGTTTTCTCGCCATGGTTACAATGCTACAAAATAGTGAATTCTATATAGTTTATGTTGATTTCCATATGGATTTTTTCATTGTTATACTCTATCCTAGGCTACATCGTATCATTTTCAACAATGTGTTGTTGAGAAGGCTATATTGTTTCAATTTTAGATAAGGTGTTGTTTAGAAAAGGTTATATTGTTTGTTAATATCAATATTGTTTGATCTATGGATTGCATGTATTCATTTTGCAACCATCAACCAATGCAAAGAAACCAAAATAACCTCCAACCACCTTCATAGAAGGTTTTCAATTATTATTTCTCCCAGGCTCAAGAAGGACTTGTTGCAATAATAGCCTGTATCTTAAGTGTGACAAGAAAGATTGGTTTCACCATTGATCAAAGTGGTAGACAATGTATCTTCTTGCTCGGGGCATTATGTTTCAGGTTATACTTGCAATGGAATAAAATATTTAATCTTATACACATTGTGTTAGATTCCATTGGTCATCGTTGATTATGACTGTTTTATAATAATGTTTTCTACTTCTAATATCATATATGTATATTTCTATGGATAGTTAAAATGAAATCAATTGGTATGATAGTCAAGAGTTCCTTTTGGATAACAACATTAAATCTATAATATTTAACTGTTTAATTATGCATTGCAAATGAAAGTATATAGCCAAAGCTAGAGAACAACAATTAGCATTGCACTATGGAAAACAACACAAACTATTTTAATATATTACAAGGTCATTTACACAAAAAGGAAGCCATAAATGATACAATAATAAATTTTCTTGTCTATAGATTTGTATGTATGTCAAAGTAGATGTGAGGAATGTACATATGTACTCTTCCCAATGTTTATTATTTTATAAAAATAGTTATTTGTTTGAACCTTAATAGGGCATACTTCGAATGATATACTTTGTATTAGCTGTTATATACAACATTGAAGCCTTTTTCCTAATTATTTCTTTTTTTATATAGTTTATGTTTGATTCCATTATGAATTGTTATTTACTATTCTATGGCTTAGGCTATTTTCTTTTATTTTCGATAGGATGTTGCTAAAGAGGGTATAGTATTTCAATTTTTGACAGGGTTTTGTTGGAAAGGCTAGATTCTCTCAATATTCAATAAGGTTGCATTCTTCATGTGCAACAACTATACAAGAGAAATCCATTGTGGCACCAAAATTGATTGTTGTATGGTATCTATATTATGGGGATGGTTGTAATTACACCTGATTTTTTACACCCTAGGAAACATATTGAAAGCAAACACAAGCAAACATTAAAAAGTGGTGGAGGCGGTTATTGGTGTTCCCTAAGAATATGGTGCAAGATTTTTTGCCATGTGGGTACATAATGTTTCCATAATTAAATGTTGGCTTGCATCAACATCAATTGTTTCAATGCTTTTGATGGACTTGCGAGTGGCGTATTTCCCACTGCGTGGATAGAGGGGGCCAAAAAAATTGAACACTGGTTCGTAGCATCACTAATTGTTGTACGCTCTCTGTGTACTAGTGATGGTTGTTAGAACACCTCTCATTTAACACCTCAGGGACCACAACAAATGTATGGTAGACTTTCAATAACGAATGTGTGGGAATTTTTTGAACAGGCTATAGTATTTCTTTTTATGATAGCATGTTGTTGTAAACACTAGGTTCTATCAATCTTTGAGAAGGCTCCATCCAGAAAAGACTATATTTCAAATACACATATACATACACACACACACACATATATATCTATATATATACAGATACATATATATATACATATATATACACATACATACATATATATTTATATATATATATACATATACATATATACATATATATACATACACATATATACACACATATACATTTGCATATATATATATGTATATGTATATATATATGTATATGTATATATATATATATATGTATATATATATATATAGACATTGCTGATTGTTGTTGAATAGATTTGAACATATTATTTCATTTATGATTTACATGTAGTCGTGATAGTTACATATATATATATATACATAAATATATATACACACACATATATATATATGTAATACATATATATATATATACAAATATATACACACATATACATACATACATACATACATATATATATATATATCTAGACATTGTTGATTGTTGTTGAATAGCTTTGAACATATTATTTCATTTATGATTTCCATGTAGTGGTGATAGTTGCAAAGCAATAAAATAGTGCACAGAAACAATGCAACATAGAAACAAACAATATTGGTTACAACAATGACCCAGATGGTGCTTTGTGCAATCAACAATGCATTGATTCTATACAGTCTATGTTTGATTTCATTATGCATTGTTGATTATTGTTCTCTAGCCTAGGCTATATTGTGCTATTTTCAATAAGGTGCTACTAAAGAGGCTATATTATTTCAATTTTTGACACGGTGTTGTTGAAAATCCTAGATTCTTTCAAATTTTGTTAAGGTTCTATTGAGGAAAGGGTATATTTTAATGTTATATATGTATATATTGTTTCAATTTTCAATATGGTGTTGTTGATAGAAGACAATATCGTTTGTTAAAAGAAAAATTGTTTTGTTTATGGTTTCCTTATGTGGCTATCATTTTGCATGGGTTTTGTGGCTACAATTTTGTGGGTTTCTCCATCTGGGTCACTGTTGAAACCAATGTTGTTTGATTTATGGTTGGAACAAAAGAAAATAGTTAACGTTGTTGATTCTATGTTTGGTTACATTAGGTATTAGTGATTATTGTTCTCTACCTTATGCTATATTGGGTATATTTTAATATTAATATATATTAATATATATATGTATATATGTGTACATATATACTTATATACATATATGTGTCAATTTTCTCTGGGTCTCTCTTTATGGCTTGCATTTAGTGGTTATGTTGGCAACATAATAAAATTGTTAACGTTATGAAATTTTTGTCAATTTTTATTGTCTAGCTCGACCTATATTGTCTCATTTTTTATGAGGTTCTATTCAAAAGGTTATATTGTTTCAATTTTTGATAAGGTGTTGTTACATCAATAGAAGACAATATTTTTTGTTACAAGAAATATTGTTTCATTTATGGATGCGTTATATGGCTATTGTTTTGCATGGGTTATGTGGCTATAGTTTTGTGGGTTTCTCCATTTGGGTCGCTATTGAAACCAATGTTGTTTAATTTATGGCTTATGTTTTTTGGTTATTGTGGAATAGAATAAAAATAGTTAATGTTGTACACTCTATGTTTGGTTACATTAGGTATTGTTGATTACAATTCTCTGCCTTATGCAATATTATTTCATTTTCAATACGGTGTTTTTGGAAAGGCTATATAGTTTCAATTCTCAATAAGGTTTTGTTCAGAAAGGAGTATATTTTTGGATGGGTTTCTCACTACTAATTTTTGAGAAGGCACTGCTGAGAAGGCTATATTGTTTCAATTTTTTATAAGGTTTTCTTGAGAAATGAGTATATTTTTAGTTTCATTTCTCACTGTGAATCTTTGTGGGTTACTCTTTATATATATATATATATATTTCTTAAGTTAGATGCACATATATACACATTATTGATTGCACTCTACAAAAGAGTATATAGCAATAGGGCAATACCCTCTCAAAAATTCCATAGGAATTTGCTATGTTCTCCAAAACTTTAAAAGACAACCATTTCCTACAACCATCACCACTACATGAAAACCATACAACAATTAATGCTAATGCCATTTCACTAGCCTTCTCTATCGATGAGCCAAACGATTTTCATTTAAAAATAAAAAAAACAATCCACCACCTTTTCCCTGACCACGCTAAATGGAAGCCATAAATGAAACAATATGGCCTAAGGTAGAAAACAATAGTGAACAATGCCTTACGTAAAACAACATGAACTACATAACATTAACTATTTTATTGCATTGCAACCATCACTACAAAATGAAAGCCATAAATGAAACAATATTTTTATCAATAGTCACCTAGATGGCCAAACCTAAAAAGAACTAAAAATCACAGTGACAAACCCATACAAAAACATCCCCACAAAAGCCAAACCATAAATCAAACAATATTGGTGTGAACAAACTATAGTCTTTTTTCAATAGAATCTTATAAAAAAGGTAATAGTATACCCTAAAACAATGCAACCTGTATAACATTAACTATTTTATTGTGTTGCAAGCATCGCCACAAAAACACAGCTTTCAACAGTGGCCCACATGAAAAACCCACAAAACATAGAAAGCTCGCAGTAACAGATCGATTAAAAGCCTTCACTAGAAACTGCGAACCATAAATGAATCAATATTGGTTTCAACAACAACTTAGATGGAAAAATTCACCAAAAACACACCAAATCAACTAGTTTCCAACCATTCACACAAAATGGAAGTCATAAATGAAACAATATTGGCAACAGTCACCCACATGCCAAAACCAACAAAACACCAAAAATACACCAAATTAACTATTTTGCAACCATTCACACAAAACAAAAGCCATAAATGAAACAGTATAGCCAATAGTCACCCACATGCCAAAACCCACAAAATTATATAGTCTTTTCACAAAAAATGACACAATGAAACAATATTGGTTTCAAGAGTAACCCAAATGAAAAATCCCACAAAAAACACATGAATTGAACACAAGAAATGTGAAAAAAAAACAATATTGTCTTCCACCATTGGCGGCTACACAGAAACCATAAACCGAACAATTTAGACTAAGCTACAGAGCAACAATCAACAATTCCCTTCGGAAAATAACATAAATTGTTTTAGAAATACTTGACAAACAATTTTTTCAATATGCACCTCTTCCCACTTCCTTCAAAAACACCTCTTCTCGCTTGCTTTCTCTTTCCTCCATTCTTTCTCCACCACCTAGAAAAATATAGGCACATAATTATCACAACCCACACTTTTCTAGCACTTTTGCAACCATTGATGCATGCAAAAAAAACAAAATAACCTCCAACCACCTTCACATAAATTCCACAACCAATGAACACACTTTTACCTTCATAGAAGCTTGCCCTCCTGACTCACAAATATCTTTAACAAGAAGATAAACCCATAGAATGACACCCAACAATGCATTATCAAAAATTGCACATACATTCGCTTTGTTTTCCGAGGACATTAAAGAAAGATGTTACTTGCACCATCACCACTACATAGAAAACATACAACAATTAATGCTCATGGCATTTCACTAGCTTCCTCTATCATTGGCCCAAATGCTTTTTATTTCAAAAATAAAAATACAATCCGCCACCTTTTCCACAACCCCAAAGACCTTAAAAATTGGAAAACAACCAAAGTTCACCAAAATGGGAAAACAACCCGCCACCTTTTCCCTAGCAACAAAAAAGTCTAAAACTGGGAAGGCTGATGAAAATTCCGACCAGAGTTCACACAAATAGCCTATCAGCTAATTAAAATATACTCTTTTCTAAATGGAACCTTATCAAATATTGGAAGAATCTAGGCTTTTCATCAACACCCTGTCAAAAATTGAAATAATATAGCCTCTTTAGTAGCACCTTATCGAAAATAAAACAATATAGCCTAATATACAAAACAATAATCAACAATGCATAATGGAATAAAAAATAGACTGTATAACATGAATGCATTGTTGATTGCACAAAGCACAAAAAAATGCACAGTAACAAATCAATGCAAAAATATAACCGAAGCTAGCATGGTCTTTTCTCAATAGCACCTTAACAAGAATTGAAACACTTCTTAGCAACACCCTCTCAAAAATTAATAGTGACAAATCCTTCCAAAAATATAGTCTTGTATGTGCATCTAACTTCAAACACGCATACACACACACACACACACACACACACATATATATATTGTGTTGTTTATGGTTTATGTGTAGTTGTGATGGGTGGAAGGAAATATTGTTTGTTTTTGTGTTGGTTTGTTATTGTGAATTCATGTGTTTTTGGTGGGTTTTTCCATCTGGCTCACTATTGTAACCAATATTGTTTGTTTCTGCGTTGCATTGTTGTTGTGTGTTTATGTGGACTATTTCATTGCTTTGCAACTATCACCACTACATGGAAATCATAAATGAAATAATATGTTCAAAGCTATTCAACAACAATCAATAATGTGTGTATATTGTACCCAACATCAGATATATATGTGTGTGTGTGTATAGGTATATGTATATATATATGTATACATATATGTATGTATATTGCATGTAAATATGTATACATGTGTATGTACATATGTATTTATGTGTATATGTATATGTGCATGTATGTATGTATATATATGTATATTTATATATGTATATATTTATGTCTATATATATATATATGCATATATATATGTATGTATAGTATATATATATGTATAGTATATATATATATGTATGTATATAT
>VDFB02047230.1:200260280-200375992 GCA_007258455.2 Sequoia sempervirens | reverse complement strand
TACTTCTCCATCTTCTGGTTTATTAGGTAATCCATCATGATCCTCCTCAACAAAGGCTATTCTTCTATTTTTCTCTGTCTTCTTGCTTGTCTCTCCTTGATTACATTCAAATGCTCTATGTCCTTCTCCACCACATTTAAAACAAGTTCCTCTGAATACTCTTTTCTCCTATCCTCTATCGTCTCTTCTGTAACCTTCATTTCGGTAACCACCATAACCTCCTCTTTTGTAAGAGTTTCCATCACCTCTTCGATATGAATTTTTGTTCTTATTGACCTCCTTGTCTTTGTTTTGATCTAGGAAAGATCCACTTCCTCCTCTAATAAAAGTTCCTCTTTGTCTCTACTCATGTCTTTTATTCATCTTCTCTTCTACTTTCTGGGCACACTAATATGCCTCTTCCAAACTCTACAACTTGATCAAACTGATTTCATCCTATACGGACAACCTCAAGCCATTCACATATCTGTCTACTTTCTCAATCTCATCCTCTAAATGTCTAGATCTGATATTCAACTTATAGAACTCCTTAGTATACTCTGTCCATCTAGATTATTTCTGCTTCAAAATTTTCAACTTTCAGAACAAACTAATCTGATAATCTACATACATAAACTTTGACTTCAACTTATTCACCATCCAATCCCATGACTTTATCTTTTCTTGTCCTCTTCTCTGCCTATTTGTTTGTATATTTTCTCACCATAGGGATGCATGTCCTCTCAACTTTGTACAATAAAACTTCACCTTCTTATATTCAGAGGTACCTTCAAATTCAAAATACTTTTCCATTTCTGTTATCCAATCTAATAATACATTTCAATCCAAATTACCATTATAATCCGGTGGATTGAAATGTGGTCTTGTGTTCACTTTAGATACGGCTCTTATGAACTTCTCTTCTCCCTGATCTAGGCCAGGTTGCTCATCTCTTCCTCTTTCTTCCTATACTTCTACTTCTTCATCACTCACATCATCAACTGGTCGACCTCTCCTTTGGGTCATTTCAATTACATCTAATCTAACAACAATTCCTTTGAACATCTCCATCAGCTAGGTCTACATTTCCACATGCTCAATTTCTACCATTTATTCTTCTTGCCATCTTCACACAAGGCCTCTGCAGATGCAAGTCGGATCCTCAATCCGCCACCCCATAACAAATATTCAATAGGACTTCACAAACTCTAATGATCTTGCAAGGAATGAACCTTGCTCTGATACCAATCTGACGCAACCATGGTAGGAGGGTCCTCAAAGAGAAAAATCCTGACCATGCAGCAAGAGTAACACAATGAAAGCAATACCGAATATGGAGGAAAATGCAAATGGAAATATAATTAACTTAGTTACATTCAGCTGATAGCACTTGGGCTTATAGATTTGGCTCACAGGCTAGAAAAAATATACAACATTCAGACATGCTCTTATGTGAGCTAAAATATTACATATCAACCCTATTATTCTTCTAAATCAAAATCTATAACTGTTGTTCTTCAAATGATCGAAATTACAAGCTTTATAGCATATCCACAACTTTAGAATCATCTACGTCAGCCAAAGATCATCACATTGTCCAAGAAAAGAGAATGTAACGTGTCCATGAATAGGTCAGCCTTAAATTTTAATTATCCCTCATCAGGGGCATAAGATGAAGTGTGGACCTATATAGAAGGTTGGGGACACTCCACAAAATAATTAAAATCACACCATTAAGATCTACAAGTCACGAGGATGATCCATAATGATCAAATTAGCCAATAGGCTTCAAAACTATTTTGGTGCTGGTTCAAGGAACTGTCAAGAATTTTGGAAGCAATAAATTTCTGGGAAAAGATCCAAACACACTCAAATCTTAGAACAAGGAAAATGGATATGTCCACGATGTAATCCAAGATCCACAAGGTTTGGTGAGAAAAGATGATGAATCCACCAACATGAACTGAGTAAGAACAAAACAAGAACAAAATTGAAAGAAAAATATTTTTGGTTGATGCAAGATTTCCAAGAACAAAGGATGCTCCTACATCATGAAGTCAGCAAAGCAATTGAACAATCTATTCCATTTATAAAAAGGCATTGTTGATTATAGGTTTGTAGCCCCGGATTATAACCAAAGTTAGAGGATGACAACCAACAATTCCTTGTAGAGTACAATTATAATTGGTAGCCTCTTGGTTAGCCAACAACCCTCTTGTATCACGAGTCTTTTGGCGGCCATGGAAAATGTGGTGGAGGTGGATGGCACATGCTGAGAAGCTATAGAATAACAATCAACAATGCCTTGTAGAAAATAACATAAATTGTATAGTGTTGCAACCATCAACACAAAACAAAAGCCTTCAATGAGGCAATCATGATTTCAACAAAGACCTAGAAAATAGCTTTTCCAATAATGACCTATCAATAGATGCAAGAAAAAATATAGATAAGTTTAAATTTCCAATAATGACCTATCAATAGATGCAAGAACAAATATAGATAAGTTTAAATATAGCCACATATGGTCGTTGCTTGGGAAAATGAAATAAACATCACTTGACATAGCTTGTGATGACAACATTGCTTTATCTATGGGCTACATATTTTTCCGACGGGTGGAATAATAGGTTGCTTTGAAAGCTCAGCTCAGTAATTGAGAACTTTAGATTATTCTCAGTTAGGAATTGTTTAGTGTAGAGTTGTACTTTCAACCACACAATGTACATAGTCACACACATCTATACTTCACAATGCAAGTAAATATATATATATATATGTGTGTGTGTGTGTGTGTGTGTGTGTGTGTGTGTGTGTGTGTGTGTGTGTGTGTGTGTGTGTTTGTGTGTGTGTGTGTGTGTGTGTGTTTGTGTATGTGTAACATTAAATACAATAATGCCTATCAACAAGTCTATAATTATCATTGGACATTGCATAGGAAATATTACAACAAAAAGAAAGCTATATGCAAATACACTAAAATGGAAGACACATAAATAGCTACACATAGACTACTCCCAAATAGCCATCAAACAAAAACATCAATGCCACATAAATACGCCAAATATAAATAAGTTAGACTATACACCAGAAGGGCTACAAAAGAAAGCAAAGCATGTTTGCATTTCACTGAATTCACATGGAAAAAAACTAATACAAGTGTCAGTAACAAAAAATAAACAAGGAACAAACTTACGAGATTGGTGCCTGAGGGTTGTCGAGTAGCCTGGGGAGAGCTAGAGTCCACCGACATTGTTGGAGCTACTCTTTGAAAAGGGTAGAGCTGCAATACTGATGGATTTCCACAAGCTCAATCATGACAACAACACAAAAACCAAAGATTCAATTAAACCATCAAAGGCTAACGAGCTTTGTTCCCAATTTTTAAATTACAAAATTTTTTACATTTCAATTTTTTTGTTGGGACATTTAGAATATGACTAAAAATAAATAATATAAAAAAGGCACATTTATAGAACTCTTCATTAATGATTTCAAAAACAATTTATGTTCCTCTAAGACAACCAACCTAGAACATACATTGTACATCAATGCAATTAATGGCGACATCAATGTTCCATATACAACAAAAATGCAACTTATCATTCCAAGAATGTCCCAACAAAAATTAGCATAGCAATTACTATGTATCAATGTTGTTTGCATCCACTGTGACATACATACATATCTACACATAGGGAAGAAAAAAATTTCTAATTCATGCCCTTCGTTTTCTCGCCATGGTTACAATGCTAAAAAATAGTGAATTCTATACAGTTTATGTTGATTTCCATAAGGATTTTTTCATTGTTATACCCTAGCCTAGGCTACATCGTATCATTTTCAATAATGTGCTGTTGAGAAGGCTATATTGTTTCAATTTCAAATAAGGTGTTGTTTAGAAAAGGTTATATTATTTGTTAATATCAATATTGTTTGATCTATGGATTGCATGTATTCATTTTGCAACCATCAACCGATGCAAAGAAACCAAAATAACCTCCAATCACCTTCATAGAAGGTTTTCAATTATTATTTCTCCCAGGCTCAAGAAGGGCTTGTTGCAATAATAGCCTGTATCTTAAGTGTGACAAGAAAGATTGGTTTCACCATTGGTCAAAGTGGTAGACAATGTATCTTCTTGCTTGGGGCTTTATGTTTCAGGTTATACTTGCAATGGAATAAAATATTTAATATTATACACATTGTGTTAGATTCCATTGCTCATCATTGATTATGACTGTTTTATAATAATGTTTTCTACTTCTAATATCATATATGTAGATTTTTGTGGATAGTTAAAATGAAATCAATCGGTATGATAGTCAAGAGTCCCTTTTGGATAACAACATTAAATCTATAATATTAACTATTTAATTATGCATTGCAAATGAAAGTATATAGCCAAAGCTAGAGAACAACAATTAGCATTGCACTATGGAAAACAACACAAACTATTTTAATATATTATAAGGTCATTTACAGAAAAAGGAAGCCATAAATGATATAATAATAAATTTTCTTATCTATAGATTTGTATGTATGTCAAAGTAGATGTGAGGAATGTACATATGTACTCTTCCCAATGTTTATTATTTTCTGAAAATAGTTATTTGTTTGAACCTTAACAGGGCATACTTCAAATGACATACTTTGTATTAGCTGTTATATACAACATTGAAGCCTTTTTCCTAATTATTTCTTTTTTTTATATAGTTTATGTTTGATTCCATTATGAATTGTTATTTACTATTCTATGGCTTAGGCTATGTTCTTTTATTTTTGATAGGTTGCTGCTAAAGAGGGTATAGTATTTCAATTTTTGACAGGGTGTTGTTGGAAAGGCTAGATTCTCTCAATATTCGATAAGGTTGCATTCTTCATGTGCAACAACTATACAAGAGCAATCCATTGTGGCACAAAAATTAATTGTTGTATGGTATCTATATTGTGGGGATGGTTGTAATTACACCTAATTTTTTACACCCTAGGAAACATACTGAAAGCAGACACAAGCAAACATTGAAAAGCGATGGAGGCAGTTATTGGCGTTCCCTAGGAATATGGTGCGAGATTTTTTGCCATGTGGGTACATAATGTTGCCATAATTAAATGTTGGCTTGCATCAACATCAATTGTTTCAATGCTTTTGATGGACTTGCGAGTGGCATATTTCCTGCCACACAGATAGAGGGGGCTGAAAAAATTGAACATTGGTTCGTAGCATCACTAATTGTTGTATGTTCTCTGTGTACTGGTGATGGTTGTAATAACACCTCTCATTTAACACCTCGGGGACCACAACAAATGTATGGTATACTTTCAATAATGAATGTGTGGGAATTTCTTGAATAGACTATAGTATTTCATTTTATGATAGCATGTTGTTGTAAACACTAGGTTCTATCAATCTTTGAGAAGGCTCCATCTAGAAAAGACTATATTTCAAATACGCATATATATACACACACACATATGTATCTATATATATACAAATACATATATATATATATATATACAGATACATATATATATATATATACATATATATACACATACATACATATATATTTATATATATATACATATACATATATACATATATATACATACACATATATACATATGCATATATATATATATATATATGTATGTATATATATATAGACATTGCTGATTGTTGTTGAATAGATTTGAACATATTATTTCATTTATGATTTCCATGTAGACGTGATAGTTACATATATATATATACATAAATATATATACACACACATATATATATGTAATACATATATATATATATATACAAATATATACGCACATATACATACATACATACATGTATATATATATGTATGTATAGACATCATTGATTATTGTTGAATAGCTTTGAACATATTATTTCATTTATGATTTCCATGTAGCGGTGACAGTTGCAAAGCAATAAAAAAGTGCACAGAAACACAAAGAAATAATGCAACACAAAAGCAAACAATACTAGTTACAACAACGACCCAAATGGTGCTTTGTGCAATCAAATATATACATATATACATATATATATATATATACATATACATATATATATACATACATATATATATATATATATATATATATATATATATATATACATACATATGTATATATATATATACATATACAAATATATATACATACATATACATATACATATACATATGTCTGTGTGTGTGTGTAGACATTGTTGATTGTTGTTGAATAGCTTTCAACATATTATTTCATTTATGATTTCCATGTAGTGGTGATAGTTGTAAAGCAATAAAACAGTGCACAGAAACAATGCAACATAGAAACAAACAATATTGGTTACAACAACGACCCAGATGGTGCTTTGTGCAATCAACAATGCATTGATTCTATACAGTCTATGTTTGATTTCATTATGCATTGTTGATTATTGTTCTCTAGCCTAGGCTATATTGTGCTATTTTCAATAAGGTGCTACTGAAGAGGCTATATTATTTCAATTTTTGACACGGTGTTGTTGAAAATCCTAGATTCTATCAAATTTTGTTAAGGTTCTGTTGAGGAAAGGGTATATTTTAATGTATATATATGTATATATTGTTTCAATTTTCAATAAGGTGTTGTTGATAGAAGACAATATCATTTGTTAAAAGAAATATTGTTTTGTTTATGGTTTCCTTATGTGGCTATCATTTTGCATGGGTTTTGTGGCTGTTTTGTGGGTTTCTCCATCTGGGTCATTGTTGAAACCAATGTTGTTTGATTTATGGTTGGAACAAAAGAAAATAGTTAACGTTGTTGATTCTATGTTTGGTTACATTAGGTATTAGTGATTATTGTTCTCTACCCTATGCTATATTGGGTATATTTTAATATTAATATAAATTAATATATATATATATATGTATATATGTGTACATATATACATATATTAATATATATGTCAATTTTCTCTGGGTCTCTCTTTATGGCTTGCATTTAGTGGTTATGTTGGCAACATAATAAAATTGTTGGCATTATGAAATTTTTGTCAATTGTTTTTGTCTAGCTCGACCTATATTGTCTCTTTTTATATAAGGTTATATTCAAAAGGTTATATTGTTTCAATTTTTGCTAAGGTGTCGTTACATCAATAGAAGACAATATTGTTTGTTAAAATAAATATTGTTTCATTTATGGATGTGTTATATGGCTATTGTTCTACATGGGTTATGTGGCTACAGTTTTGTGGGTTTCTCCATCTGGGTCGCTATTGAAACCAATGTTGTTTAATTTATGGCTTATGTTTTTTGGTTATTATGGAATAGAATAAAAATAGTTAATGTTGTACACTCTATGTTTGGTTACATTGGGTATTGTTGATTACAATTCTCTGCCTTATGCAATATTGTTTCATTTTCAATAAGATGTTGTTGGAAAGGCTATATAGTTTCAATTCTCGATAAAGTTTTGTTCAGAAAGGAGTATATTTTTGGATGGGTTTATCACTGCTAATTTTTGAGAAGGCACTACTGAGAAGGCTATATTGTTTCAATTTTTTATAAGGTTTTCTTGATAAATGAGTATATTTTTAGTTTCATTTCTCACTGTGAATCTTTGTGGGTTACGCTATATATATATATATATATATATATTTCTTAAGTTAGATGCACATATATACACATTGTTGATTGCACTCTACAAAAGAGTATATAGCAATAGGGAAATACCCTCTCAAAAATTCCACAGGAATTCACTATGTTCTCCAAAACTTTAAAAGATAGCCATTTCCTACAACCATCACCACTACATGAAAACCATACAACAATTAATGCTAATGCCATTTCACTAGCCTTCTCTATCGATGAGCCAAACAATTTTCATTTAAAAATTAAAAAACAATCCACCACCTTTTCCCTGACCACGCTAAATGGAAGCCATAAATGAAACAATATGGCCTAAGGTAGAAAACAACAGTGAACAATGCCTTACATAAAACAACATGAACTACATAACATTAACTATTTTATTGCATTGCAACCATCACCACAAAATGAAAGCCATAAATGAAACAATATTTTTATCAATAGTCACCTAGATGGCCAAACTTGAAAAGAACTAAAAATCATAGTGACAAACCCATACAAAAACATCCCCACAAAATCCAAACCATAAATCAAACAATATTGGTGTGAACAAACTATATAGTCTTTTTTCAATAGAATCTTATAAAAAAGGTAATAGTATACCCTAAAACAACACAACCTATATAAAATTAACTATTTTATTGTGTTGCAACCATCACCACAAAAACACAGCTTTCAATAGTGGCCCACATGAAAAACCCACAAAACATAGAAAGCTCGTAGTAATAGATCAATTAAAAACCTTCACTAGAAAATGTGAACCATAAATGAATCAATATTGGTTTCAACAACTTAGATGGAAAAATTCACCAAAAACACACTAGATCAACTAGCATGCAACCATTCACACAAAATGAAAGCCATAAATGAAACAATATTGCCGACAGTCACCCACATGCCAAAACCAACAAAACACAAAAAATATTTGTTTCAAGATTCACCAAAAATACACTAGATTAACTATTTTGCAACCATTCACACAAAAAAAAAGCCATAAATGAAACAATATAGCCAATAGTCACCCACATGCCAAAACCCACAATATTATATAGTCTTTTCAACAAAAAATGACACAATGAAACAATATTGGTTTCAAGAGTAACCCAAATGAAAAATCCCACAAAAAACACATGAATTGAACACAAGAAATGTGAAAAAAAAACAATATTGTCTTCCACCATTGGCGGCTACACAGAAACCATAAACTGAACAATTTAGACTAAGCTACAGAGCAACAATCAACAATTCCCTTCGGAAAATAACATAAATTGTTTTAGAAATACTTGACAAACAATTTTTTCAATATGCACCTCTTCCCACTTCCTTCAAATACACCTCTTCCCTCCATTCTTTCTCCACCACCTACAAAAAATAGGCACATAATTATCACAACCCACACTTTTCTAGCACTTTTACAACCATTGATGCATGTAAAAAACACAAAATAACCTCCAACCATCTTCACATAAATTCCACAGCCAATGAACACACTTTTACCTTCATAGAAGCTTGCCCTCCTGACTCACAACTATCTTTAACAAGAAGATAAACCCATAGAATGACACCCAACAATGCATTATCAAAAATTGCACAAACATTCACTCTGTTTTCTGAGGACTTTAAAGAAAGATGTTACTTGCACCATCACCACTACATAGAAAACATACAACAATTAATGCTCATGGAATTTCACTAGCTTCCTCTATCATTGGGCCAAATGCTTTTTATTTCAAAAATAAAAAACAATCCGCCACCTTTTCCACGGCCCTGAAGACCTTAAAAATTGGGAAGGTTGACAAAAATTCCAACCAAAGTTCACCAAAATGGGAAAACAACCCACCACCTTTTCCCTGGCAACAAAAAAGTCTAAAACCGAGAAGGCTGATGAAAATTCCGACAAGAGTTCACACAAATAGCCTATCGGCTAATTAAAATATACTCTTTTCTAAATGGAACCTTATCAAAAATTGAAAGAATCTAGGCTTTTCAACAACACCCTGTCAAAAATTGAAATAATATAGCCTCTTTAGTAGCACCTTATCGAAAATAAAACAATATAGCCTAATATACAAAACAATAATCAACAATGCATAATGGAATAAAAAATAGACTGTATAACATGAATGCATTGTTGATTGCACAAAGCACAAAAAAATGCACGGTAACAAATCAATGCAAAAATATAACTGAAGCTAGCATGGTCTTTTCTCAATAACACCTTAGCAAGAATTGAAACACTTCTTAGCAACACCCTCTCAAAAATTAACAGTGACAAATACTTCCAAAAATATTGTCTTGTATGTGCATCTAACTTCAAACACGCACACACACACACACACACACACACACATATATATATATTGTGTTGTTTATTGTTTCTGTGTAGTTGTGATGGGTGGAAGGAAATATTGTTTGTTTTTGTGTTGGTTTGTTATTGTGAATTCTTGTGTTTTTGGTGGGTTTTTCCATCTAGCTCACTGTTGTAACCAATATTGTTTGTTTCTGCATTGCATTGTTGTTGTGTGTTTATGTGGACTGTTTCATTGCTTTGCAACTATCGCCACTACATGGAAATCACAAATGAAATAATATGTTCAAAGCTATTCAACAACAATCAATAATTTGTGTATATTGTACCCAACATCAGATATATATGCGTGTGTGTATAGGTATATATGTATATATATGTATACATATATGTATGTATATGTGCATGTAAACATGTATACATGCGTATGTACATATGTATTTATGTATATATGCATATGTGCATGCATGTATGTATATATATGTATATATTTATGTATATATATATATATGCATATATATATGTATGTATAGTATATATATATGTATAGTATATATATATGTATGTATATATGTACGTATATATATATATATCTATGTGTATATATGTATACATATATATATATATATATACTCTTTTTTCAACAAAACATTATATATATATATATATATTTATGTGAATATATATATATATATATATATATATATATATATATATATATATATATGTGAATATATATATATATGTGAATATATATATATATATGTGAATATATATATATGTATATATATATGTGTATGTGTATATATGTATACATGTATATATATACTCTTTTTTCAACAAAACCTTATAAAAAATTGAAACAATATAGGCTTCTGAACAACACTTTATCGAGCATTGAAACAATATAGCCTAGGCTAGAGAACAATAATGAACAATGCCTGATGGAATCAATAGTATGTTGTATAATATTAATTATTTTGTTTTGTTGCAACCCATCACCACAAAAATAAGGCTATAAAAAAATAGCATTGGTTGCAGTAGTGACTCAGGTGGGAAAACCCACAAAAACACAAAAAAAATCATAGTTACATATAGCAATGGAACGAGACCCAACAATGCCTTATTGAAAATTTCATAGGAATTTGCTATTTTTCTTGAGGTTTTAAATGATAGGTGTTGTTAGAAAAATTGATAGTACAGGGAAAGCATTGTAACAATTAATGTTGATGTGAGCCAACATTTAATTTTGGCAACATTCTCTATCCACATGGTAGGAAATCTACCACCCTATTCCCAAGGCACACTAATAACCACCTCCATTGCTTTTCAATGTTTGCTTGCACTTGCTTTCGCTATGTTTCTTGGGGTGTAGAATAGTAGGTGTAATTACAACCATCACCACAATATGAATACCATACAACAATTAATGCTAGTGCCACGATGGCTTGCTCTTGTACAACTGTTGTACATAAAGACCTATAGTGCAAGTAAAAATCAAAAAACAAATATGAAAAGTAATACAACAAAACAAGCCCTGCTCTCCACCCTACCATATTGGGTCATGGAGCCCCATAGAATCTCACTAAACTCTTGAGAAAGAACATGCATTGTCCACCACTTTGATCAATGGTGAAACCAATATTTCTTATCACACTTAAGATACAACCTATCATTCCAACAAGTCCTTCTTGAGCCTAGGAGAAATAATAACTAAAAATACTTTGTGAAGGTGGTTGGAGGTTATTTTGGTTTCTTTGCATGGGGTGATGGTTACAAAATCAATACATGCAATCCATAGATTAAACAATATTCATATTAACGAACAATATTTTATGAAAATCAACATAAACTATATAACGTTCACTATATTTTAGCATTGTAACCATTGTGACAAAATGAAGGGCATGAATCAGAAATTATTTTCCTTGTACAACACCTTGTTGATAATGTAAAAATATAGCCAAGGCTAGAGGACAATAAACACCAATTCCTTGTTGAAAAGAAGAAAAATTATATAAGATTAAATATTTTATTGTATTGCAACCATCAATGCAAAATAATGGTACATACATTTCTGGACGTAGGGAATGATAGGCTATATTTTAAATTTTAAGGGAAGAGTAATGTCACAATTGATCTGAGAGATGTACAGTGCCTTGTTTTCTTTTGTTTCACTTTATTTCTCATGTGTGTAGATATGTCTGTATACCATACTATATGCTAACAATGTTGATACATACTTAGGCATCCTTTGAATGATAATCTATATTTTAAGTCTTGTATGGATCATTGATGGTTGCATTGATTGTAGCGATGGACAATGTTTCTCCCCTATGTGCAGATATGTATGTATGTCATAGTGGATTTAAACAACATTGATACATAGTGATTGCTATGTTAATTTGTGTTGTTATATGGAACATTTATGCCACCATTGATCACACCGATGGACAATGTATGTTCTAGGTTGGTTGTTTTAGAAGAGCATAGACTATTTTTGAAATCGTTTATGAAGAGTTCTATAAATGTGCCTTTTTATATTATTTTTTTTCGGTCATATTCTAAATGTCCCAACAAAAAATTTGAAATATAAAAGGGTTTGAAATTTAAAAATTGGGAATCGAGCTCGTTAGGCTTTGTTTATTTAATTGAATCTTTGGTTGTTGTGTTGTTGTCACAATAGAGCTTGTGGCCAGCCACTGATGTTGCAGCTTTGTCCTTTTCAAAGATCAACCCCAACAATGTCGGTGAACTCTAGCTCTCCCCAGGCTGCTCGATAACCCTTAGGTGTCGATCCTGTAAGTCTGTTCCTTGTTTAATTTTTGTTTCTAACACTTGTATTGGTTATTTTCCACGTGCATTCAATGAAATGCAAACATGCTTTTCTTACATTTGCAGCCCTTTTGGTGTATAGTCTGACTTATTTATATTTGGGGTATTTATGTGGCCTTCATGTTTTTGTTTGCTAGCTATTTGGGAGTAGTTTATGTCTAGCTATTTATGTGTCTTCCATTTTAGTGGACTTTCATATAATTTTTTTGTTGTTGTAATATTTCCTATGCAATGTCTAGTGATAATTGTCCCCTACGTTCTACACAATACTTTTGTGATTTAGCCTAAGTCTAGTGGCACATGTATATATCTAGATTTATAATTGTTGATAGACGTAATTGAATTTAATGCTATATATATATGTATGTGTGTATGTATGTATGCATTTATACTTGAATTGTGAAATATAGTTGTGGGTAACTATGTATGTTGTGCGGTTGAAAGTGCAGCTCTACACTAAACAATTCCTAATTGAAAATAACCTAAAGTACTAAATTATTGTGTTAAGTTTTGAATGCAACCTATTATTCCACCCGCTGGAAAAATATGCAGCCCAAAGATGAAGCAATGTTGTCGTCACAAGCTGGGCCAAGTGATGTTTATTCCATTTTCCTAGGCAACAACCATAAGTTTCTAGATTTAAACTTATCTATATTGTTCTTGCACCTATTGATAGGTCACTATTGGAAAAAATATTTTCTAGTTCTTTGTTAAAATCATCATTGTTTCATTCAAGGCTTTTGTTTTGTGTTGATGGTTGCAACTCTATACAGTTTATGTTGTTTTCTACAAGGAATTGTTGACTCATGTTCTATAGCTTCTCAATTTGTGCTAGCCACCTCCACTACCTTTTCCATGGATTCCAGAAGTCTTACAATAGGTGAGGGCTATTGGCTAGCCAGGAGGTTGCCAGTTTATATTGTTTTCTACAAGGCATTGTTGACTATTGTTCTCTATCTTTGGCTATAAGCTAAAGCTACAAAACAATATTCAAAAATTCCTTTTTCTAAATGACATAAAATGTTCAGTTGCTTTGGTGACTTTAGAATGCTAAATATTCTTGTGGCCATATATGTCAACTATTATATTGCTTATTGTGTGTGTTTATGTGGACTGTTTGATTACTAAAGTTGCAACTTTCACCACTACATGGAAACCATTAATTAAATAATATGTTCAAAGCTATTCAACAACAATCAAGAATACATATATATCTACATCTCACATTAGATTTCTATATATCGGTGTGGCTTTTGTTTTTGAGTTGCATATATATGTATTGCATGCATTGGATCCATGTGTAGCATTCTATTGCTTGCAAATATATAAACACAAAAAAGTGTGTATTTGTTTTGTTGTGTTTCAATTTTTTTTGCTTTGTATAGATATGTATGTATGTGAAATTAGATGTAGGAAACATTGATATATATTGCTCACCATGTTTATTGTTTGGGAAATTATCGTGGCAACATTATTTCATGTATAGGCTCCATATATTGGCAGTGGTTGCAATAATACCTTGCATTAAAAACATACTGAATTAATTGAGCAATTTATGTTATTTGGAATAAGGTATTGTTCAGTGTTGGGTTGTAGATTGGGCTACATAACATACACAACAAACATTGTAGCCATAGGCTGTATAGTAAGTCTACTAAGGCACATTAATTTCACCATTGATTGGACTAGTGGACGATGTATGTTCTTGCTTGGGGGTTTGGTGAGAGCCAATGCTGCTTCATGACCCAATATGGTAGGGTGGATAGCAAGCCTCATTTTTTGTGTTTCATTTCATATTTCGTATGCGCAAATCTATGTGTTTTTGACATTTTATGCAAACAATATTCATATGTTTGAGGTCCACCTATGGATATATATGTGTGTTGTCTACATATAGCTTTGGATACATATATATCTATATAGATTTTCCTTTCTAAGCGTATATGTAGACTATTTTATTGCTTTCCACCCATTCCCACTAATATTTTTGCAACTATTCAACAATAATCAACAATGTGTATATATGTGTAGTTAAATTTGGAGACATATATATTGATGTGGATTTTGTTTTGAAACTCCAAATATATGTATTGCATGTGTTGGATGTATATGTATGAGTCTATTTCTTGGAAATACATACACAAAAAAATGTATCTGTCTCTTTTGTAGTGTTTTATTCTTCTTTTCTCCACTATAGATATGTTTGTATGTGAAATTAGATGTAGACAACATTTGTATATATTTGTTGCTATACTTATTCTTTTCATAAGGCAGGGTGGACAACAAGCCTTCTTTTGTTCTTGATCATTTTACTTAGCCTATGTACACATATGTATGTTTGTGAAATTAGAGACACACAACATTCATCCTTGTTTGCAGAAATGTATCTATGTGAAATTAGATGCAAAAAAATTCATATATATTGCTTGATATGCTTATTCTTTTCATAGGTTAATTATGATTTCTATTTGATCTATGGTTTCTGTCCACTAGGAATGGTTGCAAAGTGATAAAATAGTCCACGTTTTTCATGATAAGCTATTACTAGTTGTTTTTGTATCACTTCAAGGATAGTTGTTATTTGTCTAGGCCTCAATAGCGGTCTGATCAATTTTTCATCTCACACTTGATATACAGTCTTCCATTGTAACAAACCCTTATTGAGGTCTAGACAGGTAACAACTATGCTTCAACAAGAACATTAAGTATTTTATTACTTTGCAAACATTGTGACTGCACATGAACCATAAACCAATTAATGTTGATGTGAACTACTGTTTAATTTTGTTGGCCTTCTCTATCAATGCACCAAGTTCTTTTAATTTAAAAATCAAGAAACATTCACCAGCTTTATCCTGACCGGACTACCCCCCCATGCTAGAAGGCTCAAAAGATGGAAAGGATGACAAAAATTCTAACTAAAGTTTGCACAAATAGGTGATAACCACACGTCCTACATGTGAGTTGCTACAGTTACATGAATGGTGGCATCAATCTTGCATCTATCACTTACAATACAACTTGTCATTTGAAAAATGTAGCAATAGAATAAACATAGGGATCAGTGTGTATGAATATTGTTTGCATCCACTATGACATATATGCACATTTGTAGGAAGGGAAAATATATTGTCCACCATTGTAATCAATGGTGGCATCAAACAAAATATCATAGTAAGAAACCTATGCTCAGTTCCTAATCGAATCAAACAAAAACTATATAACATTAACTATTTTACTCTGTTGCAACCATAGCTACAAAATGGAAGCCATAAATAAGAAAATCTTGGTTTGAACACTGACCCAGAAGGGGAAACCTACAAAACACAAAAAATCATCGTTACAAACTAATGAAAAGCCATAGCCAAAAAATGTGAACCTTACACCAAACAATATTCAATTTCACAAACAATATAGTCTTCCCTCAACAACACCTTATCAAATTTTCAAACACCCAATAGTACCTTATCGCAAGTCAAACAAAATAGCCTGCCACACACTACAAACTATAAATGAAATAATGTCACAAAGGTTTTTTCTCTTATGCATCTATTCCCACTTACTTCAAGCAAACTTCTTCCTGCTGGCTTCCTCTCTACTGCCTTGTTTATCAAAATTTTCAAGAAACTACATAGCCTAATCAATTATATTCCATTGCAAATATAGCTAGGAAATGGAAGCCATAAATAGAAACCCACAAAAATTCATAGTAACAAGCCCATGCAAAACCATAGCCACACAATATGAGCCTTGAACGAAACAATATTTGTTTCCACAAACAATATACTTTTTTTCTCAACAACACCTTATCAAAATTTGAAACAATCAACAATACATTATCGTAAATTGAACAATATAGGCTACCACAAACCACAAACCACAAATGAAACAATATTGCAAAGTGTTTTTTTATATGCACTTCTTCTTGCTTGCTTCAAACACACCTCTTCTTGCTAGCTTTCCTATGAAAAGTGGGAAAAAAAATATCACAAGTGAGACTTTTCTTTTTCTTTTGCAACCATTCCCACATGGAAAAAACAAAAAATAGCCTACTACCTATTTTACAAAAGCTGCATAAGGCTTGATCGAACTTGCACCCTCATATAATCTCTCCCTCCTTGCTCACTACTCTGATAGCAGGTTTAGCAATAAAATGACACCCAACAATATGCCTTATTCAAATATATCCTTTTCAATAGCCCTTTTGTGAAAATGAAACAATGTGGCCTAAGCTAGAGAACAATAATTAACAATGCTTGATGGAGTCAAACATAAAACCCATGTAGAACAATAGCCACATAACGACAACCATTATGAAACAATATTTCTTTTAACAAACAATATAGGATTTTCTCAACAATTCCATGACGAATATTCGAACAATACAACCTTTTCAACAACACTTTATTGTAAATGAGACAATATACTCCAAGTTGTACAACAACAATCAACAAAGATTGAATAGTGTTAACAATCTAATTCCTTTGTAAACATAGCCACAAAGTGGAAGCGATAAATAAAAACCCGCACAAAAAAAATTGTAGTGGCAAAGCCATGCAAAAATATACTATTTTTCTCAATAGAACCTTATCGAAAATTAAAACAATATGGCCTTCTCAACAAAATCTTTTTGAAAATGAAACAACATAGCCTAAGGTAGAGAAAAGTAATCAACAATACTTATTGCAATAAAACATAAACTATGTAACATTAACTATTTTACTTCATTGCAACCATAGCCATGAAACATAAGCAATAAATTAAACAATATTCATTTCAACAACAAGCTAGATGGACAAATCCATGAAACACAAAAAATCACAATAACATAACCTTGCAAAACCATAGCCATAAAATGCGAACCATAGATGAAACAATATTTGTTTTTACAAACAATATAGTCTTTTCTCAAAAACACCTTATCAAAATTTGAAACAATCAATAGTGTGTTATCAGAGATCAAACAATATAGCCTGGAACAACCCATGAACCACAAATGAAAGAATATCGCAAAGGGTTCTCCCAATATCCAAATATTTGCAGTTCCTTTGCATACATAGATATCTGTATATATGGCACATACATTGTACATCACTCTAATTAATAGTGCCATTGAAAAAACTTTTGTATTGCTTTTAGAGTCATTGGCCCATGCAAAAAATAGAAAATATGCTCTAGCCACCTTCACAAAAACTTCACAATGGGCAGTTGGACTTGCAACTTCACATAGGCTTTCCCTCTTGGCATCAACATTTACTATTCTATGGTGCCCGTATAGTGGCAATGGTTGTTCCAACACCTGCTATTCAAAACGTGAGTAGAGATGGCAAAATTTTTGCAATTTTCAATAAGGCATTGTTGGGCGTTCTTTTGTGGCTTTACTTCCTTTCGCAATAGTGAGCTAGGATTGTGATCTTTTTTAAAGGTTGAAGTACACACAACCTTTCCAACATATGTATCAATATGTATCTATATCTATAAGTTTCCATTCATCTATATATATATACTATCTACATCTAATTCCATGCACATACATTTTTACATGTACTTTTTAGTTTGTATACTTCCAAAATGAAAATTCTTACATATGCATCCAATGCATGATGCTGGATTGTATTTTTTGGAATATTTTTTATGTGTGCCCTTTTAGTTATTATTTCTCCTAGGCTCAAGAAGGGCTTGTTGGAATGATAGGATGTATCTTAAGTGTGATAAGAAATTTTGGTTTCACCATTGATCAAAGTGGTGGACAATGTATGTTCTTGCTAAGGGGTTTGGTGAGAGCCCATGGGGCTCCATGACCCAATATGGTAGGGTGGAGAGAAGGCCTTGTTTTTTTGTATTACTTTTCATATTTGTTATTTTTTGTTTACCTACACTATAGTCCTTTATGTTGGTGTTAGATAGGAAAGCTCTTTTAATGGATAAGCACTACAAAGAAAGAAAGGAAAATGGATTTCCAATCAACATAAATTATCAGAAAAATCCAAAGTCACAATTAGCCATGGGTGTTTGGAATTCAAGCTAGCATGAAAATTATGTCTAGAGAGTCTTGCATGGCAGGGGAAATTGCATACAAATCTAACAGTAATAGCTTGCACTTACCTTCAAAGTTAATTCTTCAACTTTGACTATTGTTGTTTTAACCCTTGTTTCTAAATTATAGGTCCAAGTTTTAATAAGAATAGTGATAAAATATATGAATATTTTCTATATATAATGCCATGTACATAGATTTCTACATGTACTTCTTTAGTATGTATATTTCCAAACAACAAATTCCTGCATATGCATCCAATGCATGATGTTGGATTGTATTTGTTGGCATATTTGTTAAGTGTACCTTTTAGGTTATTATTTCTTTCAGCCTCACAAAAGGTGTTGTTGGAATGATAGGATGTATGTTATGTGTGAAAAGAAAGATTGCTTCCACCATTGATCAAAGTGCTGGAAAATCTATGTTCTTGCTTGGGGGTTTGGTGAGAGCCCATGGGGCTCCATGACCCAATATGGTAGGGTAGAGCGCAAACCTTGTTTTGTTGTTTTTCATTTCATATTTGCTATTTGTTGTTTATTTGTACTATGGCTCTTAACGTTAGTGTTTTCAAGAACTTTACTTTATTTATTGTAATGTATGCATATGTATATGTATATGTATATATGCATGTGCAATCAAAAAATTATAGTACCAATATGGTAGGGTGGAGAGTGATGGAACCCTTTTTTTTTTCCTTGTTCCATGTTAAAACCCTTATCACATTTGGATATAGGGTTACTATCTACAAAAGTTTATAGTATTATATTAGGCCATTGACTTCCTATTACCCGTTGCTAGTTATTTTAATGCATCTTTAATCATTCATTGTCACTTGGTAACCGACCCTTCTAGCCTAAGTTCGGACCTTTCTATTTTATAAAATTGGGTAAGGATCTTTGAGCCCTTATTCCTTTTTGGTGCAGGGGCACCTTGGGTTTCCATGGCTCTTTGAGGCCTTATTTGTATTTTTGTTTGATGTCAAGTTGAATTTGATGTAATAAGGTCCTAAGGACCATCTTAAATTCCTTTCAATATGTTTTCTAGGGTTTTTGTTGAGTTTTGGTCCTGGTGTTAAGTTTTTGTGTAATAACAAGGTCTCCATCCTCATTTTGTAAGCTTGGTGCACCTTGGCAAATTAAAGAATCAAAATGCCATTATGCAACCAGGTAATTGAGGGGAGTTTCCTTGATGATTTCATGTGGTTTTGGTGTCCTTTAACACCTTTTGAAGCCTCATTTAAATTGGGCTTATAGGAAGTAGTGTGCATTGCCTTAACTAGGCAATTAAGAGACTAAAGTGAAGTTTGATTAGTTCTAACATGTAACTAATCAAATTTTCAGTTGGAGGACATTGGGAAAGGTTGTTAGAAGTTGAAATAAGCCTCTCATGGTCGAGGCATGACTGATGAAACACGTTTTTTGAAGTTCTAATGAAAAATTGCTGTTTTCTGGAAAAATCTGTGTAAAAATTGCTGCTAAAACGCGTGGTACGGACGTTTTACGGACTGTACGGGTATAAGACTGATATGGTTGGAAAGAGGAAAGACCTAGCTTTTATTTGGCATTGATTTGACAAGTTTTCATTGAGTGTATCAAAAGTTATAGCCGTTTTAGCAGAAGCAGGTCTGAAACCCTCAAAACAAGGGTTTTGGTTGAAAAATGGCTCTTCCTTCCATATCCACATTGTAAAAATGCTGATTCTTGGTGGGATGGAAGATAATTGTGTAAATTTTCATATTTTCTTGGTTCTGGAGAATGGCAAGGTGTGTGGAGAATTTTGTGCATTGAACTAGGTCTGGCATCTTCATGTGACAGGCCTAATTGGTGAAGCAAAAAGTGAGTTTTGCTTGTTTTGTGTGGGTTTTTCTTGAAGAGGCACTTAGGAATGTTGAAAATGGTTGTAATTATCCTGTAGGAGTATAAATCAAGGCTTTGGGGAGAAGGGGTGAGCCTAGGTAGCCAAAAACCAGTCAAGTGCACTCAATTAGGCCTCTTGGGGACATCAATAGATTGGTCCATGGTTGCTTTTCTAATCACTGTCAAGAAGTGAGATTTTGTGGCCTTGTAGAGGCATATTATACTTGCCTAAAAATGGTATTTTACATCAGATATAGGTTTGTGGGTGAGAATTAATTGGACTGTCCTATCAGGCAGTGCTACAAGCAATTGGGTTTAAAGAGGTCTACTAGTTGAGGAATGAACTCATGGGGTTTCCTAAGTGCTAATAATGGCTATGGTGTTTTTTTGTGGTCTGTTAGAGCATGTTTGAGATGATTACAAGTCCCTCAAAGGTCTGAGATTCAAATACTCTTGGTGAGTGGATTTTTCCTTATACAAGGATAGTGATTTGTGGGTGTGTTGATAAGAGTGTTTGACAGAAGCACTCATTAAAGAATCTCTGCCATATGAGATTGGTGAACTTCCCTGCTCACTCTGCATCACTTTTGTATTTTTTAACTTAGAAGTTTTCAAGTTAATTATTGTCGTAGGGGGTCCCCTTCATTAAAAATGACTAATGAGAACATGCTTAAAAGGTTCCCACTTATGTCTAGATGGCCTTCATAGCTATATTGTTGATCGTTGATTTATTCATTGGTTCATACTTTGAATTAGCGATGAGTGATGAAATGATGTTTTCCTTTTAATATCACTCATCGCTACTAGCTTTTAAGTTCTCAAAATTGTAATAGAGATAAGCAATACATCTGTCTTTATGTTCTTATCGCTCATTGCGGATGGCCATAAAAAGATAAAATTGGAATAGAGATGAGCGATGTGATCACTTGATCATAGATACATTTTGAGAGTAAAATCTCACATCAGCGTACATGATGGACATAACAAAAGTTGTAAATCTTCTCATCACTAATTGCTTGCAAAATGTATGAGGAGAATTAGTGATGAACAAGTGCCATATGTTATAACTTCATCATTTATCGCGGATTTTATTTAGAACTTGGGTTCTAAATTGGCAATAAGCGATGGATGTTTTCTAAACGAATTTTATTTCACTAATGTGATATGATCATATGAGTGATGTATTTTGTGATTTTTTTTCTATGTAGGTTGAACATGTCCAATTCTAGTGTTGACACAATATCTCCCATCACAGATAGAATTTTAAGAGCAAGGTTTGAATTGGCGATATGTGATTGAAGGACGAATGTGACCAAGGGTCAAGCAGCACAACCAGGGGCTAAAGAACATCGTTAGGATGTTTACATTGTTGATAGAATGGGGCAAAGTGAAACTAGATCAGTGAAAAATGATGGTCACTGCATGGAATGAGCTACATGGCAAAATTTTGAAGATTTAGCATAAAGAAAAAGGAAAGCAACAAGAGGACTGAGGAATCGTTTATAAAATTTTAAAGCAAGATAAATCACCACACAAATGCTTTCATTAGAATTTAGGATCAGTGATGAAGTGATGAAGTGTATAAAGAAAGTTTCCCTCTAAGAAAAACTTGTCTTGTGTACTTTGCTGATATTAATGAAAGCACAAATTAGGTTAGCAATACATGTTGATTAACAAATCACAACACTTGAACTGGCATCGTTGTTTTCTATGAGAAATTTTCTATGGACATAAAAAGAAAACAAAGATCATATCACAATGGATGAAGTTTTAAGTTCTTTAAAAGCAACGGATTAGATTCAATCTTGAGCTGTAATTTATTAACTTGCTCGCATAAGGAGATTTCGAGTCATTAATTTTGCATGCTTCAAATTACCTATTTAATGTAGATTACTTGAGTGATCTTCCATGTCATAATTAATTTTTCAATGAATGAGGGTCGAAGGGTGGTAAAGAAGTGTGCGGGAATTGAATTCTCCTAAGAAGTGTGTTGACATTCTAGGCAAATAGGTCTGTCATGATGATTCAAGAGTCTGGGGAGTTGAGTTTGTTTGAGCCTAAGGGAGGTCTTGAGAATATAAGTGGAATACATGGAGCTCCTGATATGCCAAAAAGAAGAGTAGGATTCAAGAAATTCAAGGAGTGGGTATGTGTAGGATCATCACTGAAAAAATAGGCCCTTAAGTGGTAAAAAAAATAGAAAAATTAGAGTTAGGAAAATTGACATAAAATTTTGAATAAGTTATCTATATTATTTCAAAAATATGTAAGAATAGAATATGTAGAAAATTGAATTAAGTTTCTAAACTACTAGGTTTGTTTAAAAAAAAGAAAAATCTATTTGGTGAAAATTTGAAATTTCAATGCAGTAGTACTTAAATTTTAGGGGAAAAATAAGAAGTAGGTATCTGTCTGACCACCCTATCCACAATAAAATGATAGTATTTTTATAATATTTTAGATATAAGTAGAGGACTCATTTCCAGATGTGATGCATATTTTTTTGTAATTTTTTCTAAGTAAATAATTAATTATGAATTTTTTATTACAACTTTTAAAAAATATAAAAAAATCATATGTTTGACCACCTTAACCTGGTCAAAACTTCATGAAATTCAATTTTTCTTTTTTTAATATTATAGTATGCAAAGCATAGAATGTGATGCATGTTTTGGATTCAAAAAATGTGATACCCTTTGAAATCTATAGATGTTTTTCAATAAGTCTATCAATTAGGACTTCAGTCATAATTTGAATAGAAAATGAATAATAATTACTTATTAAATTCAAATTAAAGAATAACTTATATTGGTGGAAATATGAGAATCTCCTTTAAAAACCCTTTTCATTTCATCAATTTTGGGTAAAAAAATTTCATAGAAACATACCCATCATATTGCCACTTTTTGGCCCATCATTATCCCGCACATACCTAAGTATAGTACCAAAAAAAATTATCATCTAGGAGAGCAGATAGTTTCAGAAGAATTAGTCAAACACAAAGAGAAGAGGATGGTGAAATATAAAAAGAGGGCATGGACAGAGAGTGAGCATTTTAAGGCCTATCTGAAGGAATGCAATTCTCCATGTGAGGTTTTTAATAACCCTTCAGATAGTGAGGGTGACATTGAATCAGAGGGTGATTATTATCCCCTCTCTATGGTACTATCAAGGAATCCTGACGAAGAGGTGGTGATAGTTTCTCTAGTCCCACCATGAGTAAAATGTGGGAAAATATCCTCTGAGGTTGATGAATCAGAGTGATGATTGTGCCCTATTTTTTTTTTTTATGATACCATGTCTTTTCTATTAGGATTATCCTATTCAACACTCATGTGATTTCTTGTTTCATGTGCTAAGGTGGAATGTTTTCCAGCTGGAATGTAGGAGAATTGTCAGACCAACTAACCTTAGCGATGCGTATATCGTACCTGGACGATATATAGGTTTGTGTTGAAGCTAGTATTGGAGAATCTTCTTTGGTCAACAAGGATGAGGATTCAACATAGTTAAAACAAACTCTACCTTTTGAGGAGTTGGCGTATCTTCATCCAGGGAATGTGGAAAGTGGTCTTTTACTCTTCCATTTTCTTCAAATGATTGCATGTAAAAAACTAGGAATATCTGGAATTCTGGTGCAAATGAAATGAAATGTAAATGTAATTAAGCTTGATGCTTGCTGCTCTCTTATCCTATAAAATGGATTTCAGGGATTAGTACATAGTTCGGATTTTGAAGTCTTAATAGAGTTCTAGGTAAAAGCTGAGTTTAGAAACGGCACTTAGAATAGAATTCTAAAGTAGGCCAATAGATTGTCTTGTGTGAGAAGTCATGTATGTAACGATCTTAAATGATTTTTATATAAATTACTGATATCGAAACAAATATCAGTCAAGATGTCGATACTCTCCTATGTATGTTCATTTCAAAGTTATGAATGAGAAATACTAATGGTGTTATCATTCGTCTTAAAATATTTCATTTGAATGTATTACTTTGTTTTCATTTTTAATTCAAGGAATTAATTAAAATGCTTGAATAGGGTTATAAACTTTGTAAGGAATGGCTTAGGATTCCTAAGAAGTGAATGTTTCTTGCACAGTGAGTTTTCATAAATGCAAAGCAATACGAAAATAGTATGTTTCTCCCTTAAACATGAGTAATTTATAAATTACTAATCCTCTTGTGTACTTGACTCCATTGCTCCAATTGATTAGACACTGGTCATTTTTTTTAGAAAATCTTGTGTAAGATCAACAAGTAGTGTTCATGGCTCTAGGCTTATGAGAAGAACAATGCTCAAATAGAAAATCTCTCCAAAGGTAATAGAAGTGGACTTATGCTCAATTCCTAGCAGATAGTTAATCCTTCATTTGAAAATCTCCCAAATCTTTAGTGCAATTTATGTTATCTACGACAAAAGGAATTAATATGTGTATAAATGTGTTATTCATTGAATATATTGCACGAAAACACAATTGGGATTACCCTCCTAGGTTTAAAAGAGCCTAAAGTGAAGGAGTATAGACTTTAAAATCCTATGCTTGTTGTGTTAGCAAGTAACCTAACAATTCTTCATTATAGGAGTTGGCTACTTCTTAGAGGATTGTTGGGTTCTGCTGGAAAAATCACCAACATAGAACACAACTTGTTTTGTTTTGTTTAGGTGTTTGCAAGCACATTTTTGTCTTAATTATAATATATGTATATGTATATCTGATAGGGTAGGGTTGGATGGAACACTCACTGTCCCATGCTCTGGGTCACACCTTGGAAAACCCCTATGGTGTCACTCTCCACCTTCTTAACCTATAGGCCCTATAGATTGTTAGGCACCCCTAGTTCTCCTATCCAACCCTCCTATCATCTACATTCACCTAACCAAGCCAATCTTAGTGCTTCCTCCTCCATTCTCTCCTTAGCCCTTAATCTTCCTAAAGGATAGCTAACTCTCCAAACCTCACTAACTTATTGCAGGGGCGTGTGTTGTCTTCTATAGCTTCAAAACCACCCCTCTATGGTTCTTGATCAATCATAAGACTTCAATTCCTCATCGCTTCCACCAAACCCTATTCTAGGGTTTAAGAAGGGCTACTAGCCCTTGAGCCCCTATTAGGCCTCTTAACCCAAGAGAATAGGCTAAATCTCCTATCTGACTAATGAACACCACAAACTTCCTTCTGAGACCATAGTTCATTTTCTAACCTCTAAAGGATTTTTGAGGTTTCACACTTTCTCAGTCCGTACACAGGCGTAACCCTGATTTTGTGAGAATTAGGGCTTTTTAGGCCATTTCTTGACCTCATCGTGAACTGTCTGCTTCTTTCAACCACCAAATGGATTGGTGAAGACTCTACCTTCCTACCAAGCATCTATAAGACCTCCTGCAACCACCACACAACTTGGGTTACCTAGGAATGGTCACCCCTACTGCGTTAGTGTTAGTTTTTACTGTCTTTCCTAGCCGAGCACAGTTAAGCTCGCCTACGAGAAGACCTTTTCCATGAAACCTTTCCTCCTACCACCTCCTACACCTATCCTATATATAGGAATGGAGCTTAGCCTCATTCCCCACGGGCTATACACCAGGTATAGTGAGAAACAGAGGACTAATACTCCATGAATATCAGTCTACTAGACTAATCAACAAAGAAAAGAAACAACCTACTAAGAATAAAGCTTAAAAATGATGAAACAACACTACTAATGACCACAAAAATCTTGCAAAAAGAATAAAACATGTTCCACACTTAGTTTCAATTCCTGGAACCCTACCTTAACACAGTAAGAAGAACTAAAAACCAGAAAATTGCAAGAACTTCATTGCTTCTCCATGTAATCTGCAAACTCCAAAATGGTACAAAAGTTTCCAACCAACCAATCCCCATTCTAGGGTGAGGGCCACATTTTAAAGGTTCCCAAAGTAGTTACACTCCCTTGGTCGGACCTTCTAATAATCAAATAGCAAAAGTTGAAAAACCCGCTGTGTTTTCCAACTTTTCCCAAATGTTGGCAACCTAAGCCAAATGAGCAACTACACTCATCTAATCCTTTCACCTCCTATTAAACTGATCACAACAGATCAATATTTATCAAAAACAACAAAAGCTAACTAAATTGTCAACATGACCTTGAAGTATTAAAATCTCAAAATTTCATGCTAGGCTTCCAAATTTGCCTAGTGCCACCTAATGTACCCTAGGTGCTCCTGTTGTACCCTAGGTGCTCCTGCACCATGTACAATGAAAAATAAGAAGTTTTTTATAGATGGATATTGGAATTAAGGAAGGTACGATACACAACCATGGGAGCAGTAGTGTTACACTCTTCTTTAAAGTGTACACTGCACCTTCCATTCATTACAATCTCTATTGAAAATATATTTCATATGTATATCTACATTTGCAAATACATTTACATATATGTATGCTTTGGTTGTTGTCGATAAATCACTATTGGGAAAATTATTTGTGTATGTGCATGTTTTTAATTTTTAATTTTTTACTTTTTCACCATGTTTTATATTTCCAACTAGAAAATCCCTAGATATCCATCCAATGCATGATATTGATTGTGATGTCTTAGCAATAACTGCTAGTATGAAAGGTTCTATATTGGGCATAATAAGTAGCATTGGTTTCACCATTGATCATATTGGTGGACACTGTATGTTCTAGCTCAGGGGTTTGGCGAGAGCCCATGGGACTCCATGATCCAATATGGTAGGGTGGAGAGTAAGTGTTTCTTTGGTATGTTTCATTTTGTATTACCTATCAATTGATTTGTTGCATTGTCGCTTTTTTAGTTGGTGTACACACCCTTTTTTTAGCTAATAGTCTATTTGTGTGAACTTTGGTTAGAATTTTTGTCAGCCTCCTTGTCTTTCAGACTTCTGGGGGTTAGGAAAAAGGTTGTAGATGGGTTATAACTTTGGTAAGAATTTTCATCAGCCTCCCTAATTTTTAGACTTCTGATGGTCGTGAAAAGGGTGGCAAAGGTGGTTGTTGGCTGCCTTGGGATAGAGAAGGTTGCCAAAATTAAATGATGGTTCATATCAACATTAATTGTTGTATGCTTTGCATGTACTGGTGATGGTTATAATAATAGTTGTCATTTAATGCTTTGGGGAACAAAACAAATGTCTAGGAAAATTTCAATAAGCCATTGTTTGGTGTTGTTCTCTTGCTATACTTGCTATGAGATTTGTGAACGAGGAGGGTAATATTTTGTGAAGGTGCAAGCTCGATCAAGATTTTTGCAGCTTCTACGAAGGTGGGTGGAGGTTATTTTGTGTTTTTTGCATGGGCAGATGGTCGCAAAAGCAAAAGAAAAGTGTTGCATGTGATAATATTTTCCCCATTTTTGTGCAGGAAAGCTAGCAGGAAGAGGTGTGTTTGAAGCAAGTGGGAAGAGGTGCATGTTGAAAAGCTCTTGGTCATATTGTTTGATTTGTGGTTCACGGTCAATTCCAGGCTATATGGTTTGACTTGTGATAAGGTATTGTTGATTGTTTCAATTTTTGATTAGTTGTTAAGAAAATATGATATAGTTTCTAAAAATGAAATATTGTCTCATTTATGGTTCACATTTTGTGTGTATAGTTTTGCATGGATTTGATACTATTCATTTTTTGTGGGTTTCTATTTATGGTTTTTGTTTTCTGGCTATGATTGTAGGCTTGGAGAAACAAGGCAGCCTAGTAGGAAGAGGTGCATATGAAAAAAATCATGTGTCATATTGTTTCATTTGTGATTCATTGTTTCTAGCAGGCAATATTGTTTTATCTACAATAAGGTACTGTTGATTACTTCTAATTTTAAAAAGGTGATGTTGAGAAAAGACTATATTATTTGTGCAAATGACTATTCTTTGGTTTAAGGTCTGTGTCTTGTGTTTATGGTTTTGCATGGGTTCTTAACTGTGATTTTTTGTGTTTTGTGGGTTTCTCCATCTAGGTCAGTGTTCAAACCAATATTGTTTGATTTATGGCTTCTATTTTGTGGTTATGGTTGCAACGAAATAAAATAGTTAATCCTATACACTTTGTGTTAGCTTCAATTGGGTATTTTTGATTATAGTTTTCTTGCTTAAGCTATATTGTTTCATTTTTGAGGTGTTGTTGAAAAGGCTATATTGTTTCATTTTTTGATGAGTTTTTGTTGAGAAAATAGTGTTTTTTTGTATGGGTTTGTTATTATCAATTTTTCTCAGGTTTCTCTTTAATGTTTGTGTTTTGTGGGTATGTTTTAGTCATGGAATTTCACAATAAAGACCTTAAGGTTCAATGAATATGATTTTGGTAGTTTTACTTATAATAATATGTTTAGAATTCAATTATTAGAAAATGAAATGATTGAAAGGTGCATATGTGTTTCTCTTGTTGGTTGATATGTTGCATTCTGCTTTTGCTTACTTCATGTTTAATACCTGTTGAAGCAGTAAAACACTTTGTGCTATTTTCCATAGGGCATTGTTGTTTTTTCTTCTATTGGCTTGAATAAATTGTTTCATTTATCATTTAAATTATTCTTATTGAAATGAATTCCATTCATGGTTTATATCATTCTTAATTAGCATAACGAGGTGCTTAGAGTCAAAGATGATCTAGCGAGTTTTTCTTATAATAATATGTTTAGTATTCGATTATTGGAAAGTAGGATGGCTCAAAGATGCAACATTTAATACTTGTTGAAGTAATAAAACACTTTATGCTATTTTGCATAGGGCATTATTGATTGTTGTTCTATGGCCTTGAAGAAATTATTTGACTTGTTGTTTTTGTGTGGTGCCAATGGTTGCAAAGTAATAAATCAGTTCATGGGTATGTCCAGGATCATGATGGGCCAAAAGGTGGTGACATAATGGGTATGTGTAGGGTATGTGGCTGACAACTTTTTTTTACCCAAAATTGATGAAATGAAAAGGGTTTTTACAGGATATTCTCAGCTTTCCACCAATATAGATTATGCTTTAGTTTGAATTTAATAAATAATTATTATTCATTTTCTTCTTGAATTATGACTAAAGTCCTGATTGATATGTTGATTGAAAAACATCTATAGCTTTCAAATAGTATCACATGTTTTGAATCCAAAACATGTGTCACATTCTATGCTTCACATACTATAGGATTAAAAAAAAAGATTGAATTTCAGGAATTTTTGACCAAGTTAAGGTGGTTAGACATACAAGTTTTATGTGTTTTTAAAGTTGTAATAAAAAATTCAGAATTAATTATTTACTTTGAAAAAAAATACAAAAAAATGTGCATCAATTAGGACATGAGTCCTCTACTTATATCTAAAATGTTACAAAAAATAATTATCATTTTATTGTGGTTAGGGTGGTTAGACAGACAACTTCTTATTTTTCCCCTAAAATTTAAGTACTACTGTATTGAAATTCTAAATTTTCACCAAATAGATTTAAAAAACCTAGTAGTTTAGAAACTACATTCAATTTTCTACAGATTCTATTTTTACGTATTTTTCAAATAATATAGATAACTTATTCAAATTTTTACATGAAGTTTCCTAACTCTAATTTTTTTGAATTTTTTGCCACTTAAGGGCCTATTTCTTCCATGATGATCCTACGCATGTACTCTTATGTTTTCCTTGATAAGGAATTCTAAGATATTTTCTTGTGTGTTTAGAGATGCTTCTTATTTGTCTAGGCCTTAATAAGGATTTGTTAGATTGGCATTATGTATATAAAGTGTGAGATGAAATATGCATCTTTCTTTTTATTATACTTGATGTAGGCACTAATGTGCGTATAAATGTTGTTTGCATCTAATTTTGCACAACCACATAAAAATACAATCCACCATCATGCATTGGATGCATATCTAGGAATTAGCTATTTCAAAATAAAGAAACATCAAATATAGATATGTATATGTATAAGAAACATCATATATACATATATACATATATATACATATATACATATATATACATATATATACATATGCATGTATGTATATATATGTATGTATATATATATGTATATATCTTGGTCACTGTTTAAACCAATATTGTTTGATTTATGGCTTCTGTTTGGTGGTTATGGTTGCATTGGAATGAAGTAGTTGATGTTATATAGTTGATATTTGATTGCATTATGGAGTATTGATTATTGATCTCTAGGTTAGACTATATTGTTCTATTTTCGATAAGGTGGTGCTAAAGAGGCTATATTGCTTCAATTTTTGATAGGGTGTTCGTGAATAAATTTATGTAAGTATATCTATATATATACATACATATATATACATATATATACATATATATACATACATATATATATATACACATATGTATACATATACATATATATATATATATATATATATACACACATATATCTACATATATATCTCAACTTAGGTGCACATATATACACATTGTTGATTGCACAAAGCACAAAAATATTGTGAGTGACAAACCAATGGATAAAAATAACCCAAGTTAGTGAGTAACAAACCACAAAAGAAAACTGGATTATGTTAAGAGTTTTATTCTATTGCAAACATAGCTAGAAAATGGAGGCCATAAAAAGAAGCCCAAAAAAAAATTCACATTGACAAACTCATGTAAACTGCTAGATTTTCTGCAAAAAAGGATTGGAAATAAATTATCACAGGTGACACTTTCCTTTTTTCTTTTGCAAATATCATCCCCTACAAAAAAACACAAAATAGCCTCTTAGCACTTATATAGGAGTGTCTATTATACATATCTATCCATAGGTGGTCTTCAAACAATAAAATACTATGTGTGTCTAATGCCAGCAACACACAAACCTAGAGATAGGAAATATAAAGTCACATAGAACAAATTTTTCCCTACTCTCGGGCCTATCATATTGGGTCATTGAGCACGATAGGCTCCCACCAAACCCATAAGAAAGAACATACATTGTTCAACACTCTGATCAATGGTCAAATAAATCTTTCTTATGGCACTTACTATATAGTCTATCATTCTAACAACTCCTTTTTTGAGGCTCAAGAAATAATAACTAAGAAGGTGTATTTAATGCATGCTTGCCCTCCTTATTGACAACTATCTTGAACAACAAGGTAAACCCAAAGAATGACACCCAACAATGCCTTGTCAAAAATTGAAACAATATAGCCTTTTTCCCAATAGGACCCTTTTAGAAACAAACCAATATAGCCATAGGTCAATTCCCTTTCAAAAATTATGCAAGCATTTTCTATGTTCTTGACTACTTGAACTATTGCTTATAGCCATTGCCACTACACATAGATCACACAACAATTAATGTTGATTCCATTTCATTGGCCTTCTCTATTGATGCAGCAAATGCTTTTAATTTAAAAATAAAATAAAAATCTGCCACCTTCCTTTCTTGGCCACACTAAATGGAGGCTAGAAATGACACAATATAGCCTAGTGTAGACAACAACGGTCAATAGTGCATTGTGCAAAACAATATCAACTACATAACATTCACTATTTTATTGCATTGTACCCATCGCCACAAAACAAAAGCCATAAATGAAACAATATTGGTATCAACCATTAGCCATATGGTGAATCCCACACAACACTAGAAAACATGGTAACAAACCCATGCAAAACCAACACTGAAAAAGCCGAACCATGAATCAAACAATATTGGTTTGAATAAACTATATAGTCTTCTCCCAATAAAACCTTACCAAAAAGAAAATAATATACCCTAAGGGAGAGAATGACAATCAACACTGCCTTACAAAAACCAATGCAACCTATATAACATTAACTATTTCATTGTGTTACAACCATGGCCACACAAATATTACTTCCAACAATGACCTAGATGGAACACCCACAAAATACAAAAATCTTGTAGTAACAGATTGATTCAAAGCCTTCACCATAAAATGTGAACCATAAATGAATCAATATTAGTTTCAACAACAACCCAAATTGAAAAAATCACAAAAAACACACAAGATTAACTATTTTTCAACCATTGATGCAAAACAAAAGCCATAAATGAAACAATGTAGTTTTTAAATATATATATATATATATATATGTTTGTGGTAGGCTATATTGTTTGAATTCCAAGCAGTTCCTTATCAAAAATTGTGTAGACATTCACTGTGTTTTATGAGGTCTTTAAGGGAAAGTGTTCCTTGTAACCATCGATGCTACATGCAAACCATATAACAATTAATGGCTACGCCATTTCGCTAGCCTTCTCTATCAGCGCACTAGATGCTTTTTATTTCAAGATCAAAGAACAATGTACCCCTAGTTTTGGATGGGCTTGTTGTTGTGAATTTTTGTGTTCAAGTGTTCAAATGTGATGTAGTGCTTCATTATACTTTTCTTGTGTGCACATATGTATGTATATAAAATTAGATGTAGAAAACATTCATATATACTGAGGTTTATAGTAAGCATAAGAAGAATAAATTTTCCTACGTACAATGTGTTGAAAATATTTTAGAATTTACTTAAGGAAGAAGTTCTACAGAGATGGTGGCATCAATGTTTGATATAACAGTGGAAATATGGTTTACAATTCCAACAATGTTTTAGTTAGTGTCACTATTGTTTGTAGCTGCTATTACATACATCCAAATCTGCACATGCCATTGTTCATCAGTGTTACCCTTGCAACCATTTGCACCACATGTCAAGCAACAATGCTCTATGGAAATTGACACAAATTGTATATAATTACATTTCCATATCTACTTTTTGTGTTTACATATATATGTACAATTTATTGCTACAAATGTAGGGAGGGAATGCAATTATTGCGTGATGCAAAAAAACACATAATAGGTTGCAACCATCTTCATAGAAATTACACAATAGATAATTGGAATTCTATGTTCACAACCATTTTTCTTCCTCACTCGCACCTATGATAGAAAATGAAGCCACACAACTAGAACCAACAATGCCTTGTTGAAATTTCAAAGAAATTTGCTATGTTTTCTGAGGATTTTACTAGAAGATGTTACTTACATCAATTCCCACTAGATGGAAACCATACATCAATGAGAATCTATAGTTCAGAGTAACAATGCAACACAAAATCAAAGAATGTTGTCTCCAATCCACTTTAGCTACATGGACACTATAAGTGAAATAATGTGTCATAAGCTAGACAACAAGAATCAACAATGGCCTATTAGAGATAACATGGATTGTTTTCAAAACTATATTGATTTCACTAGTTTCCCAAATGACAAAACACGCAAGACACAACAATTCACTCTAAAAATTCAATGCAAAAAAGCAAATAATATTTCCTTGCAACCATCATAGTTACACCGAGTTGATAAATGGAACAATATACCCTAACCTAGAGAGCTACAATGAACAATGACCTATGGAAAATAAAAGTAACTGCTCATGAGACTATGATGCTTTAAACAATGGCCCAGATGGAAAATCCTACACAAGGCAAGAATTCATAGTGTCAATCCAATGTAGAAAACAAACAATGTTGCCTTCCAACCATTGTGATTGCACAAAGAACACAAATGAAGGAATATAATGTCGAATAGATAACAAAAATGAACAAAGGCCTATGTTAAATAACATCAATTGTCCTCATAATACAATAGAAACAATTTTCCCAATATGCACCTCCACCCACACAGCTACCCGCTTGCTTCAAATGTAGTTGTCACTACTTTCTAGAACCAGTACAATAGCCTAGGTAATGGCACTATCAATAGTAGTGATAGAAAATGTTTAATCCCTATGGAGAGATATGTATGTATGTCATAGAAGATGCAAACAACATTAATTCTATAGGAAATTGATGAGTGTTGTTGTTTAGATTAGGCTCTATTGTTTCTTTCTTGATAGGATGTTGTTGAATATGCTATACTATTTGATTTTTTAAAACGTGCTCTGGCAATAAGAAAAGAAAATTAGATTTGGACACTGATCGATTCCACAAAAGGATATAAAATTCATGGAAAATCCTAACATGAGAATTGGACATTCCAGCAGGTGACTAACATCTTCTTATGGTCATTCATTTACATTGTCAAACCAGGAAATGTATACTTGAAATGGAGCGGCACTATATGTGCACTAAGAACAAGTTTTAGTCATAATTTACTAGAAATAAATGCGTGGAAGGAATTCTACTTTTGTTGCAAGAATGTAATGTAAAGTCTTCTTAACTTAAGCATAACTTAATCAAACTAGAAATCATGACAACTATTACTAAGAAACAAACTATGAACTAGCCTTATGCTGCAGGAACAAACATAGGGATGGATTCCTGGTGCTACAGGAACAATATAAGACTGAGTTTGTGTTGAAACTTTCAAGAATGAAATCTAACTTATAATCAACAGGAGATAAATAACTAACTAACTATAGATACTCACTAAGTGGGCCCCCTTAGCAAGAATCAACTAGTTTATGTAAGATTTGAACTCAAAACCTCATCAGATTTTATTCATAAACTTGGAATCATAGACATTGATTGTTCTACTCATAAGAAAACTAACACAAAACACTATCTCTTAATATAATACTAACTTTTACACATTGTTTCTCACTCATGTAGGAGGATAACTTATTTATATTAGAAAAGAAACTAACTACCTAACTCTAATAGAGAAAGACGTGGACATAAGTGCATCCTGAAACCGAGGATCAAACTTCACAAAAATTAAGGCATATCTGTTCAACATGATTTAGAGAGAATTTAGTATTCCACTCTTCCTAGATTAACGATCATTTAGATTTCCTCCCAACGACCCGGTAAGAGAATCTTTGTTGGAATAACTTCCTCGATGCTATGCTGGAAATGGACTTTATTGTAGGGTCGAGATCTGTTGTGCTTTGACTCATTCATGCTCCCTTCAACAACCTGCTATGCACATGGCAACAGAAGCAAAAGAAAGCATGCGTGGAAAATAACACAATACACATTCATTAATCACATATTAAATCCATTTCATTATCCAAAAACCACATGCACTATATTAGTCATTTGGTAGGTCAAACAGGGTAATTAACACAGACACATAGAGATATTAAGCTGTAGGAATATAGGAATGTATTGCTACAGGATACTACCCGATTTTAGATAAAAAGTCTTTAATCAAAGAGTTAAAATAACCATTAGCAATAAGAGTAAGGGTATTAAAAATATATCATAATATTCAAATTATGAGCATATTTTGAGCTCATCATTTCCCCCCTACTTATCCTTATGATGGTCCTCCAGCATTAACCTTTCTAGTTGTTTCTCTAAAATCAGTAGGAGTAGTATGGCCCTACAATGAAGTTCCAAATTTGTAGTAGAAACCTCTGAAACTTTTCCATCTCTCATACCTATGGGTTTCTGTATCCTCATTAACATCTGTAGCCCAATGAGGGTAAAGTGGCCACATCAAAATTGGAGGTCGAAATGTTAATGGTAAACATAACTCAAACCTCTTCTAGAGACCAAGTTGCATGTACTTCCGTGTCCTTCTGATGGCTGCTTTAAAGTTCAGAGGGCTATGAGGTTCAGATTTCTTTAGACCAACAGTCAATTTTTCCCATCTTGTTTCAATTTGGGAAGATGAAAGCTTCCAAAATAGATATGGTTGGTCTTTGAACTCATCATACACCTGCTTCCTGATATAAAATATTTTCATTCTTTCTGTTTGATTATTGAATCCATACACAACAGTAAGCCAAGTTCTCAAAATTGTATGGGGATCTGAGCTTTCAAGTCACAGTGGAATAGGTTCATTCCTTTCAGCCTCTTCATAAGCCTCTAATTGTCTTCCATAGTTAGCTTCATTGGCTGCCCAAGACATGAGTGACCTTAGATGAATGTCACCAATATAGAGAAGTGGATTCCACTCTATTTCAGAGGGAATTATCAAACCATGCAAATAAAACTCACATAAGGAATTTTTCAGCCAACTGGGTGCTACCTGATATGCATTATAAAATTCCTTAGCTGTATAATGACAGGGTCTAAATTTCTTGAAATTCTCATCAATTGAAACCAAAAAAATTTCTCTTTAAGGAACATAGCATATACCCTAGGTGGTGGTCTACATTCCATAATTTTACCAGTTATCTTCATCATTTCATTCATTTTCTCTTTCATTTCTTGAATTTCCTATTTTTGTTTTTCAATTTCTCTTTTCAATTTCTTCTTTTCTTCCTCCCAAAGAATTTGTTGAATTTTAGTTTTAGCTAAATGGCGGAAACTCAAAGTTTGAAATGTAACAAGCCTCCATGTAGCCCTAAGATATTCCAAATATTCAATCAACAATGTCCTTTTATAAACAACCAATGCTCAACAAGTTTCAGGGGGTAATGGAGTTTCATTGGACACTTCAGACTGCCCAAGTTGTTCTTCCTCTTGTTGTAGGATGGATTCCTATTGTAGCGTAGGAGGAAATTGTGCTTCTTTTGAAACTTTCCTAGCCGCTTCAACCAAGTCATCAAGACTTGGCATCCCCCTTCCATTACCACTACCATGTTGTGCTTCTTCAACTTCCACTATCTTAGTTTGCACTTCCCCAAGAATAATAGATGGACTTTGTGGAACATTCTCATATACATTATGAGAAACATCATGAATGAATTCTTCAGATTCCTCAAAAATTACTATAATTTTAGGTTGAGTGGGGGTTGAGGTAACTTTACGTTGTTTCCTTGATGAAGCTCTTTTCGGCAATGTTTCACGAGTAACAGCTGCAGGAGACACTTTCGTGGCCTTCCTCTTTCTAACCTGCCTAGGGGGTTCAGACTTAGCAAGAGAAGATGATAGTAATACTTTAGTGGCAACAAGTGTTGCTGCAGGAGAAATTGCTAGAGGGGAAGATGCTGTAGGAAAGAGTGGAGTAGAATGTTTTTGCTTTTGAGCATGAGGGTCAGATTTTGGGGTTTGTTTTGCCCTAGATGACTCTCCTACCTTTGTTTCCCCTTTTTCTTTTCTAACAACAGACCTGGTTTGTACTTGGGTAGAGGGCTCTAGTGTGGATGTTGTAGGACTAAGTGCTGTAGGAGTAGATGATTCTTGCTCTGCTTCCCTACTTGTAGATTCTACTCTCATTTTCTTTTTCTTGCGTTGTGCAGGGAGTGCTCTAGGAGGCTCTAGAGGTTACAGACCCTTCTGGGAAACAAATTCTTGCTAAGAAAGGGGTGATACATCCCTCAAGGAACACTCGATCAAAAATTTAATGAGGGCATGATGGGGGATAGAGTTGTCCCTACCCCTCTAGGTTTCATGGGAACATTGTTTCAAAAGGTTTAACAAAAAAATTGGAACATTGACAGCTAAACTGTGCCTCATATGACTCAATAGTTTAAAATGATAGGAATGCAAATAGGAATTATGTCCCTCACAAATCAAGTACCTGATTATGAAGGCAACATATTCTAAGTATGGAGGAGGTAGTGACACTCATTTGCATCCTTGTTTGGAAACCTCCAAGGGTCCATCTATTGGTATTGTGAATTCTACCCTAGCAGAGACAACATCTGAAGAAAAATTATCTCCTACCATCGAAAGCCTAATTACTTCTACAATCCGCTCTTCTGTAACAACTACTGTCAAACCCCGCACTATAGCTTCTCCCTCTGAAAGAGTTCTCAAAAACTCACCTGCAACTTCCTCATTAAAATAATCCAACCTCAGAAAATAATTCAGCCAATCGCAATTGTTGAATGCCTGAACCGTTAAGAACTACCCAAATCAAGCAGTTAATTGTTGTTTAGGATGAAAACATCCAGTCATATTTGGAAAGTACAAGAAAATAAAAATATCTTAACAGTTATGATAGTGCCATAAGAAAAAGTTTGAAATGGATTATCCCTGCCCCCTACTAAAAATGTGGCATGTGTCCACACATGTGCGAAAGGATAGGTGAAAAATAGGCAATAATGAATGATATGTACATAGAAATTAATGAATAAATGAAATAAATAAATGATGTGACAATAAAAGATATCACGTACCTTATAATAAGTGCTCATACATGTTGGAAAAGATCACAGCTCAACATGAAATGACAGTTGGAAGTGAAACCATAAATGAGGGCAGAATGGCAGAATGGATGACATGGATGGGTGATGTGGAAGAAGAGGAAATGAATGGTGGTGATGAATGAAAAATGGAGAAAGTGGCTTCCTTTTAAAAAATAAAACTTTTATTATGGGCATGCAACATATAATTTTAAAGAGATGTTGCAGGAGAAAGGATGAAGCCTTTTGCTACAGGAGGATCAATGGCCACATTCAAAACAAACTGCTTTATAAATTCCTCTTTGGATGCTTGCTTATGATACAACCTAAGACAATGTCCATTAACCAGTAGCTTGAATCAGACAGGATCTATTGTAGCTAACTTAATTAAACCATTATCAAACACATTTTCTATTTCATAAGGACCAAGCCATCTTGTGGTGAGTTTACTTTGATCTTCCTTGTACATGGAGTCATAGAGCAGCGCCCAATCACCGGCAGAGAATTGCTTAGTTCTAATATGGTGGTCATGCCATTTTTTTCTTTGCTGCTGGATAGCTTCAGTATGCTGCAATGAAATTTTCCTTATCTCATCCAATGGATTCAGCTATAGGAGGTGTTCCTTTTGGGCTTCTGAAATATCAATGTTAAGCTGGAAAATAGTCCTTAAGGTCTTATGCTCAAACTCAATTGGCAACATGGCAGTTTTGCCATAGAGTAACTCAAAAGGAGTAAACCCTATAGTTGTTTTCCGTGTTGTCCTATAGGCCCAGATTGCTTCAGGAAGGTGATTACTCCAATCCTTCTTGTGTAATTGTACTGTCTTAGTAAGGATTGCCTCAATTTCTCCTTTGGTAAACTCTACCTGACCATTGGCTTGAGGGTGATAGGGGCTAGACTTTATGTTCCTGATCTTGTAATCATTCATTAATGTAGTGATTAAGTTTGATGTAAATTGAGCTCTTTGATCAGTAAAAAGCTCCCTTGGGACTCCAAACCGAGTAAAAATCTGTTCATATAGGAACTCAACAACTTTATTGTCATGGGCATGTGTCATTGCTTTCACTTGTACCCACTTGGTTACATAATCAGTGCAAACCAAAATGTATGATTTCCCATTAGACGAAGGATCAATAGGCCCAAAAAAATCCATTCCCCATTTTTCAAAGGGACTAACTACCACTTGAGGATATAGGGGCATTTCATCAGACCTTGTTGGTCTCCCCATGCATTGACATCTATCACATTTTCTAGTGTATGCTGCAACATCTTTGTGTAATGTGGGCCAATAGTATCCTGTAGCAAGCACTTTCATAGATGTTCTCTTAGCTGCAAAGTGTCCACCACATGGCTCATCATGACAAGCATGGAAAATGTCATAGGTTTCATCTTCCCTAACACACCTTCTCATGACTTGGTCAGGTCCTGTGTAAAATAAACAGTCTGCAATCCATGAAAAGTTAAAACTTTTCTCTACCAACAATTGCCTTTCATTTGGTGAGAAGTGGGTTGGGATCTTATTGGCTACTAAATAATTTGCAATATTTGCATACCATGGAGTTCGAACAACAATAGAAAAAGATGTTTATCAAGAAAACTATCATCAAGTACCTTAGGGGTGGCAGGTGTAGTTGTTTGAAGTCTTGACAAGAAATCAGCCACCACATTAGCCTGACCTAGCTTATCAATAACTGTGATATCAAATTCCTACAACAATAGGAGCCATCTTGCTAATCTACCAGATATGGTAGGCTTATTCATGAGGTACCTTATTACTGCATGATCCATATGGACAAATATTTGGTAACTAGTGACATAATGTCGAAACTTGTTTAGTGCATACACAATTGCTAGAAATTCTTTCTCTATAACAGTATAGTTTAATTTAGGGCCTTGAAGGTTTTTGCTAATAATTTATATATGGCATGCTCTATGGAATTCTATTTTTGTCCTAAAATTGCCCCTATGGCATAATCAGAAGTATCTGTGTGCATATGAAAGGGTAGGCTCCACTTCAGTCCTTGAAGAACAGGTGCCTGAGTAAGTAAGTTCTTAAGTTGCAAGAAAGATTTCTCACAGGCCTCAGTCTATTTAAATTCAGAATCCTTAGTCAATAAGGCATATAATGGACTGGCTATTTTGTTGAAATCTTTGATAAATCTTCTATAATATCCAGCATGTCCTAGGAAGCTTCTAACATCCTTTTGTTTCATAGGTGTTTGCAAAGTTAGAATAACTTCTATTTTTGCAGGATCAACTTGAATTCCTACTTGAGAGATGTGATGGCCTAAAACAATTCCCTCTTGCATCATCATAAAGCAATTCTCACTATTCAAAGACAAATTGTGCTCCTTACATCTTTTCAACACTTTCTCCAAATTTGCTAATGAGCACTTCTTCATAAGTAGTTCAAAAGGTGGTGAAGTCATCCATGTAGATCTCTATAGAATCATGAGAAATGTCAACAAAAATACTGATCACTACCCTTTGAAATGTTGCAGGTGCATTACATAGGCCAAAAGGTAAGACAAAGTAGGAAAAAGTGCCCCATGGACTGGTAAAATTTGTTTTGTTTTGATCCTCAGGAGAAATTCTAATTTTATTATACCCACTATATCCATCCAAAAAGGAGAAATAATTTTTACCAGACAATGAGTCTAGCACTTGGTCAACAAATGGTAGTGGAAAGTGATCATTTTTAGTTGTTGTGTTCAGATCCCTGTAGTCTACACAAACTCTCCATTTTCCTCATTTTTTAGGAACAATCACCAATGGAGATACCCATTGACTATCTAAAATGGGATAGATAAAACCAACATCAAGTAATTTTTGGAGCTATTTTTTAACTATTTCCTTGAGTACTGGGTTTATCCTTCTTTGAGGTTGCCTAACAGGTGAATAGTCTTCCTTAATGTAGATCCTATGAGTACATATTTGAGGATCTATTCCCTTCATATCCCCATAGTCCCATGCAAAAGCTTTGTGTTGATCTTGCAACATTGTGACTAGGGCAGCTTGTTGAGATTGAGACAACTTATTATTAATGTTCAGACAGTGGTCTAGAGACACTTCTACTTTCTTGGTAAGATTATTCATGGATGTTGCTAATAAAGGTGGTGTATGCATTTCATATGGAAGAAAATTGTGATAAACTGCAGGAGATTCAGGTGGCAGTCGCTCAGAATTCAGTTGTTGTAGGCAACACTACTAAGGACAGCTATCTAGAACATATGGGCTACTCAGATCAGAGTTGGACTACAAAATGTGTAAAAGCAGATCATCCTCACTCTGAAGCTGTGAAAACAGATTAGTTTGCAGCATCATTAGCTGAGCCAATGAATTGACTTCTTCAGTTTCTTCTCTTAAATCTGGCCAAATTGGTTGAGACAAGTCTGGCTGAGGCTGGGCAGGTGGGTATAAAGCCAATTTCTTTCTTGACTGACCATCATAAATTATCATGTCTCCTAAATGAAATCCTATAAGAGCATCAGTTGTGGCTAACCATGGTCTACCCAGGATGATAGGATATCCTCCCAAAGTTTCCTTAGTGGACAATATGGTGAAATTTGCTGGGTATTCCCAAGACTCAAGGATGACAATCACATCTTCTACCACTCCATCAAGTGTTACTATGGAACTATTAGCAAGCTGCAAGATGGTAGGTGTAGACTGAATGTTTAAGATATTCAAATACTCCATAGTATGCTTGGTTATTACATTGATGGATACACCAAGGTTAATCAAAACATTCTTTACTATCTAGCCATTAATATTTATTTGTACCACAGGACTCCTAGGGTCAGTATATTTTGGAATGACTACCTTCCCTAACATAATATTTTCCAACTGTCCTAGAACATGGATAGTTTGGGGATCCCTTTTCTTTCTTCCTGGTTTCTTTAAATAGGCCTCCTTAATGGCTTTTCCAGAAATTGGGACATCTTTAATGGTTTGAAAAAGGGGAATTTGAATGTGTACATTCTTTAATTGATCCAAAATATCAAAGGTAGACTCTTCCATAGACTTGGATGTAGTAATTTGCAATCTCTGAGGAAAAGGTGATTTGTCTTGATGCTATAGGGTAGGCTTCTTAGAGACTGTATCTGATACAGGTATATGTTCTGCAAGATTAGTAGTTGTTCAGAGGCTGAATCTGGAATCTCTGTAATTACAAGTGGTTGTGGAGCAAGGAGAGTGGTTCTAGACCTGAGATGGATATCATGAATATTCAGGGCATAGGTTGGATACTGATTGGCTTCTGTAGGATACATAGGCTACTGTTGCTATTGCTGCTTATTATTAGGATTTGGCAATGGTTGAGTAGGCATAGGCATTTGTTTTGGAGTGCCAGTATTTGTTGCATGTACTGCAGGAGGTGGTATGAGAGCCAGAGGTTGTGACTGCTGAAGCTGCAGGGATCTAGGGGATTGGTTCTGCCATTGCTGAGAACCTCTCCATTGAGGATTCTACTACAAGTTACCTGGGGGTGGAGTCCAATGTCCTTGTGGTTTTTTCCAACCTCCTCAAGGAGATTGTATTGAGGACTCTGATAGTCAGGCTAGTGTGGTTGAGAAGTATTCCAAGGTGGTGATGGGCCATATGTAGGTTGCCACTAGTTATTGTAATTAGAATAAGGATTACCAAAATTCAAAGGGTCTTGAGGAATACCTTGTCTTTGAGCCCATGGTCGCCTTTGTGCAACGAAGAATACTTGGTCATCATCACCCTCTACTAAATCTTAAAATCAGTAGGTATCTGCTTAGCCTCCAGGTTAGCCACCATCTTACATCTGCAGTCATGTTTCTTCTATCTACAATATGGACATAACTCAGCCAAAATTGTTTCAGCTTCCTCATGTTTCTTCTGAGCTTGCATACTATCCAACTGTGTATCCATGTTGTTTATGATATCCTACTTGAAATAAGACAACAAATTTGTGATCTCCATTCGTGAAACTTCATTAGTAGAAGACTTTCCCGCTGTGGCTTGATGACCTCTACCCTTCTTAACAATTGCTCGAGAGTAGTTGAGACATATTTTCTTGATATCATCCCAAGACACTTGGGTTATATCTCCTCCTCCCATCAGGTCCAGGGCATCTATACAAGTGTCACTGATTCCCCTTAGGAAAAGTAGTTTATGAGATTCTTTATTGAGAGTATGGTTTGAATTCTTTTTCAGGGAAAACAAGAATCTTGAGATATTGTCTTCCAGGATTTCATCCTTCTTTTGTTGAATTTTGAATATATCATCACCTTTACTACCACTCTTACAATATTCCTTGTATTTCTCTAGAATTTTTTTTTGCATGGCTGGCCAACTATCAACAACACCCCTTCCAAAAATCATAAACCATCTAAGAGCTCCCTCCTTCAAAGTAGCAGGAAACAACTTCATCCTGCGAGCATCTGAAGTATAATCATAGTTGCGACAGAGGATGTCAAACTGAAACAAGAAAGTTTCTGGGTCCTTGATAACTAGTCCATAGAACTTGGGAAGTAATGAAGAAGAAATAATTTTAAGGTTTTCATTATCTTGCTGAGCAACGATGGGGAAGTCAAAAGAAAGAGGTTGATTAGGTGGATTACGTGCCATATTTGTTTGATTGAGTAACAAAGCAAATGGATTTTCTTGACATTCTTCGTCAGCTGGGGAAAATAGCAATTTAGCAAACAGGCTTTCAGCAAATGGGTTGATATCTTGGTCTCCTCCATCCTCAAATAGATTATAAGCTGGTTCAGAATTGTTATCAATGAATGGAAGTTTAGGGAGGAATCTTCCCTGAGTGTCTCTTCCTCTATGCATGCAATTGAAGGAATTTGGGAATACTTGAATAAACACACTAAGCTACTGCTAACAATGACTATGATAGGTTCTTAGCTTGACACCATCCCCAGCAATGGTGCCAAAAATGATCGATTCCACGAAAGGATATAAAAGTCATGGAAAATCCTAGCCTGAGAATTAGACATTCCAACATGTGACTAACATCTTCTTATGGTCATTCATTTACATTGTCAAACCAGGGAACGTATACTTGAAATGGAGCTGCAATGTATGTGCACTAAGAACCAGTTTCAATCATAATGTACCAGAAATAAATGCATGGAAGGAATTCTACTTATGTTGCAGGAATGTAATGTAAAGTCTTCTTAACTTAAGCATAACTTAATCAAAGTATAAATCATGACAACTATTACTAAGAAACAAACTATGAACTAGCCTTATGCTGCAGGAACAAACATAGGGATGGATTCTGGATGCTACAAGAACAATATAAGACTGAGTTTGCACTGAAACTTTCAAGAATGAAATCTAACTTATAATCAATAGGAGATAAATAACTAACTAACTATAGATATTCACTAAGTGGGCCCCCTTAGCAAGCATCAACTAGTTTATGCAAGATTTGAACTCAAAACTTCGTCAACTTTTATTCATAAACTTGGAATCATATACATTGATTGTTCTGCTTATAAGAAAACTAACACAAAACACTATCTCTTATTATACTACTAACTTTTACACACACTATTGCTCACTCACATAGGAGGAGAACTTATTTATATTAGAAAAGCAACTAACTATCTAACTCTAATAGAGAAAGACGTGGACATAAGTGCATCCTGAAACTAAGGAAGAGACTTCTCAAAAATTAAGGCATCTATGTTCAACACGATTCAGAGAGAATTTAGTATTCCACTCTTCCTAGATAAATGATCATTTAGATTTCCTCCCAACGACCCGGTCAGAGAGTCTTTCCTGGAACAACTTCCTTGATGCCGTGTTGGAAATGGACTTTACTGCAGGGCTGAGATCCACTGCGCTTTGACTCATTCATGCTCCCTTTAACAACCTGCGATACACATGGTGACATAAGTGAAAGAAAGAATGCATGGAAAATAACACGATACACATTCATTAATCACATATTAAATCCATTTCATTATCCAAAAACCACATGTACTATATCAGTCATTCGGGAGGTCAAACAAGGTAATTAATATAGATAGAGATGTTAAGCTGTAGGAATATAGTAATGTATTGCTATAGGATACTACCCGATTTTAGATAAAAATTCTTTAATCAAAGAGTTAAAACAACCATTAGCAATAAGAGTAAGGGTATTAAAAATACATCATAATATTCAAATTATGAGCATATTTCAAGCTCATCAGACACCAAATAGAAAAACATGACTGGCAGATAAATAGCTCAAATATTCAAACTTCTACACATAACCTCAAAGATATATATAGAAACTGCATATACAGACATAGACACTCAAACCTTAAATGAAACAATATAGCTGCATTTATAGACCAGTAGCCGACAATGCCTTATGGACAACATCATAAATTCTATACCATATACTATTGGATTGTGAATCAAATATGGAAGGATATTGCAAGAGTTGAATACATAAAACAATTTATGCTATTCTCCTAACTTCCAAGAGCTTTTCATCACATTGAATGTGGGAAGCAATCTTTCTTATTATGCGTAATATGAAGCCTATTATTGCAAAAATTCCCTTAAGGACAAACAAAATAAGAACTATCCTAGCAAAGCAATAAACAAGGGGATGAGATTATATGAATGTTGTCTACGTCTTACTTTGCACACATACATGTGTGCACAGAGGAAAAGAACAAAGAAACGCTACAAAAGAAACCCATACTTTTATTTTTTCCTAGACACATAGAAATTTATTACAAACACATTTTCCTACATAAAATTGTATGAAGATGTTGTGTGCACTAGGAACATTGAATTGCATACATAGATATTTCTGCATATGTATATGTAGATATATACATGCATAGAACCATATCCACAAGTATATATAAGAACAACTAAAAATGTTGATGGTTTTTCCAAATCTCTCCTCTTCCTCCTTAGTACAAGTGTACCTTTTCCCACTTTCTTTCTCTTTGCTTCTTTCTTTTTATATGTCTGCAACAAATGCACAATAAATTATCATTGCCAACACTTTTGTAATTCTTTTCCAACTATCGCCCAATGTAGCAAAATGCAAAAAAAACATACTACTACCTTCACAACAACATCTCATGGCATGATCAAAATTGCACACTTAGTCAATGGGAGCTTGGTCTACTGGTGAAGTTGAAAGGTTTAGAATGAGCCCACAAGGGATCAAGTCTTGCTGAGTGCAAAGCCCCGATGCGTAAAAAGGGATGAGGTTGAGATTGTGCCTTGAGTAGATTTTGGTGGAATGGATACCACTTAGACCTTGGATGCTAAGCTAACGGGGACCCCCTCGAGGGTATCTCCAACAAAAAAAAAAGGAAAAAAAGTTGCACACTTATACAAGCTTGCTCCCCTTGCTTGCACTTGTGATAGCTGGTAAAGCCACAAAATAGTAGTCAACAATGGTTGGTTGAAAATTGTACAAACATTTGATCGCACTGATGGAAAATGTTTTCCACCTATTTATGGGAATGTATGCAACTAATAGTGGATGCAAAGAACATTGATATATACTAATCCATAACTTTATTTTGTTGGTATATCTTTGGAATCATAAGATATTTTTTTCATTGTTCTATAATTATGTTTTATGCATCTAATATCATATATCTAGATTTCTGTGGATAGTCGAAATAAAATAAATTGCTCTTATAGTCAAGAATTCCTTTTGGATAACAACATAAAATCTATAATATTAACTATTTTATTATGCATTACAAATGAGAGAATATAGCAAAAGCTAGGGAACAATAATTAGAATTGAGTTATGGAACACAACACAAACTATTTTAATATATTACAACCATTTCCACATAATGAAAGCCATAAATGAGACATTATTAAGTTTCCCTATGTTTAGATTTGTATGTATGTCAAAGTGGATGTGAGCAATGTACATACGTACTCTTCCCAATGTTTATTATTTTCTAATAATAGTTATTTTTCTGAAACTTGATAGGGCATACTTCAAATGATATACTTTATATTAACTGTTATATACAACGTTGAAGCCTTTTTCCTAATTATTTCTTTTCCTTCATATTCTTGGTGTCTCTAGGGAAAAAAGGAGGAATTTTAAAAAGAAATAGTAAACTTGGAGTAAAAAATTGTATGTTAAGTATTATTTGAATCACCGAATCCGTTATTTTTATTAATCATTTCCTGTCATATTCTCAATTCCTGTGCAAAAAAATTGAGAGCCCATTTTGTGTTTTGAAGTCATAGACCTTGTAGTGAGTCACGGACATTGCAGCTCTTAGCTTTTAAAAGAGAAGCCCCAACAATGTTAGTGGCCTCTAGCTCTATCGAGGCTAGCAAAAAATCCTTGAGCACCAGTCCTACAAGTTTGTTTCTTGTTTAGTTTTTTGCTACTGCCAAATATATTGACACTTTGTCAAGTGCACCAAACAAACCAAGAATATGCTTCATTTGAATTAACAATTTCTATGATATATGTTCTAACTCATTTATATTTGAACTCTTTTTCTTTGCTTTCCCTTTCAATTTGTTGGCCATTTGGGAGTGACTTATATGTTAGAGGGGAAAATTTCACAGTTTCCAAATGTGTCAATATGGTTGTTTGCCTTTAGAGTTGAGTCATAGTCATAAATATCTCATATTTGCCACTATGCTGAGTTTAATTGCCTTGTAGGCTACAAATATGAATCCATTCTTAACAAAACATGTGATATGATCTATAGATGCTGGAAATGTTGTCCTGTCTCTAGTCCTCTAGCTAATGTATTTCTAAAAAATAGGAGGTGATCAAAGCCCAGTTGACCAGTACAAATTTGTCCTGTTTGTTTGAACCTATATGTAGATAGGAAATTTTCCTACAAAATACAATGACCTTTTGTTTACAGGGGCATTGAAAATAGGTTCGATTTTGTGCTTGACAAACTATCTATGTGGAAAGTTGTGGGACTCAAGGTTAGATATAGTTCTTCCTTACTTTCAACATACTTTTATTTTTCTACTTCCTTGTCTATGGGGACTACCTTTTAAAGTATTTAATGTTCATTTCATTCCAAGGAAATTTTCATACTATCCCTAGATGTCAAAATGCCATATTGCTAGCTAATTGGAAAACCTAGATATTTGTTTAGAGATCAAGAAGAACAAATAGTTGGTTGTGACTCACCCTCCCCATTCGAATGAGCCTCAACATTTGGAATTAATACATCCCCAAGGAAACAAGATGCTCCTACGAATATCAGCCATGTTAAGGGGTTGAATGTTTACCAAACTAAATGGACAATAAAAGGTCGGGTAACAACAAAAAGGGATATGCACCATTACAATAGACAAGGGCATGAGGGCCAAGTATTCAACTTTGATATTGTTGACAATGAGGGAACAAAAATATGAATTATGTGCTTTAATGACATAGAAGAATTGTATTATGATAGGGTTGAGGTGTGTATTATGTGTCAAAGGGATCGGTCAAACAAGTAGACAGAAAATTTAATAAATTAAATAGCCAGATGGAAATCATTTTGGATCAAAACTCAATGTTATAATGATGTGACGATGAGGCTTTTGTTCCAAAGAAAGTATTTAAATTCATCCCATTAAATGAAATTGCAAATTGCAATAATAACAATTTGATTGATGTTATTGGCACTATGGTGCATGTAGGAATGGTATCAACTATACAAAGAAAAGATCAATGCCAAACAATTCAGATGACTATTAAACTTAATGATTTTCCATCCTTTTCAATTGATATTAATTTTTGGGGCTCAAATTGCGAAGAAAAGGGTGATGAGTTGGAGAGGTTGTACACCCCTAGTTCAGCTCTCATCCTTCTTATTAAAAATGGACGTGTTGGGTACTTCAATGGAGCAGTTCTGAACACAACCATAAGGAATCTTCTATATATAAATCATGACATACTAGGAGCACAACCCTTGATCCAACGGGGACATATTGATCCACCTACTATTGAGCCCCCCCAGACAGTGCCTTGAAAGGTTGACAGTGCCTTGATATATTCACTATTGCATATATCTTGGATCACTTCCTTGGCTTTCTTGAAACTTTGCAAGATACTCTCAAGGCAACAATAAAATATATAAAAACTGATGCATTATGTTATGTTGCATGTCCATTGCAGGTGAATGGATGGAAATGCAAGAAAAAGTGTGAACAATCCGAGCAAAACACATGGTTCTTCCCTAAATGCTAGACCACAATAGCTGATTGTGACTTTCTATATTTATTGCAGCTAAAGATGGAAGACCACATAGGTGAGATTTGGGCAACTACTTTTGATGAGGCTATGACAAGCCTATTGCAGATGTCAGGAAAAAAAACTTTACATGCTACAATATAAGTCTCCCATTGCAATGACTCTTGAGTTTGTTATCAATGTTGTCACCTACACCTCATTTGTTTTCACTATTCTTATTAAAACTCAGACTTATAATTCAAAAACAAGACTCAAAACAACAATAGTGAAAGTTTCAAGTGTTAACTTTGAAGCTGAGTGCAAGTTTTTATTGTCAGATTTGTCTGCTATTTCCCCTGCCATGCAAGAGTCTCCAAAGATAGTTGTTGTACTGCCTTGAACACCAAAACAACCATGCCTAATTATGACTTTGCATATTTCTTATAGTTCATGTTTACTAGACATTTACCTCATTTTCTTCCCTTGCAGTGCTTGTCACATAAAAAATACCTTCCCTTTCTACTGCTATTGCTTAGTTTTTCATTTTAATGGTTATATATTAAGACAATGAAGTATAACTTATAATCTTGAACAAAAAAAGATACACTTGTTTTCTTTTCTATTATTCATTTTTCTTATAACTTTGTTCTGTTTTAATCGTATATTTCTGATCTTATTTTATGTTTATTTATATAGGGTTGTTCTATTTAAGAGATGTATTAGTATCTACAACTGTTGATATATATACTTGTGGACATGGTTGTATGCATGTGTACATTTATGTATAAATATAGATAAATATACATGCATGCAATTCAAATTTCCCAGTGCATACAACTTTCTAGTACAAATGTGTGTAGATATATGTGTATGTAATGGATATCTATGCGTATATGCATGCACAATTCAATATTTAGAGGTATCTATGAGTTATTTTAAATTGAATGTTGTTCTCATCTTGTTTTCAATTTTCTTAGTGGGTAGAATAGCTTGACAGAGTTTTGTGTAGATATATGTGTCTATGATGTATTTATCTATGTAAGTATCTATGTTTGGATATGCATCTAATTCTTCTTGAATGTTCTTGCTACTACTTTGTGATCTCTAATGATAGTGCCATGCTAGATATGGATGTCATATGGTTCTTGGCTATAATGTTTGTTATGTATGCTGTGCAACTCAATCCACAACCCAACACTGAACAATGCCTTATTGAAAATACCATAAACTACTCAATTACTTTGGCGAGTTTTAAATGCAAGGTATTATTGCAACCATCACAAATATATGTAGCACATGCATGAGACAATGTTTCTATTGCAAGTTGTGTGAAGTGATGCTTTTTTCCTCTACGTAAGCAACATACACATATATGTGCATTGAAATTTATCTATATTTCTTTCACATGTATTGATGAATTTGGGTGTGCATATGTATATATGTCATTTGTAGAAACAATCATCACTATGGGAGCTAGAACATTTCATGGCAGCTAAAGCTATAGACAATAGTCAACAATGCCCTATTGAAATTAACATAAACTGTTCAATTGCTTTGATAACTTTAGAAATCTAAATATTATTGTGCCCATTGGAAACTTTTACCCGATAGGCTATATGTGTAAACTTTAGATGGAATTTTAGTCAGCTTTACTAGTTTTCAAGATACTCAACAACAATCACCAGTGAAAACATATTTGCATTTGCATCTGCATCCATATATATTGGTTTACATTTTTGTTTGCCACCTGCATCTTTACCAATTTCATTCTTCCAATGCATAGATAGGAATCTGATGCTTTGAAATAACTTTCCATTAGAAAGTATGTAGTTCTTCTGTTGCGTATCATTTTCCTTTCTATGTATGCAAATATGTATGTATGCCAAATTAATTGTAAGCAACATATACTTCTACCTTTATTTATTATTTGTAATAACACCTATCATTTTTATTTTTTTGTGGGCTTTTGTATTTGGGCCACTGTTGCAACCAATGTTGTTTTATTTATGGCCTTAGTTTTGTGGTGATGGGTTGCAATGCAGTAGTGGTGATGGTTGTAAGTAACACCTGCCTGTTAAATCCTCTAAAAATATAGCGAATGTTTGTGCAATTTTTGATAGTGCATTATTGGGTGTCATTCTATGGGTTTCCCTTGTTCCCCAACAGAGCTGTTAGTAAGAAGGGAAAGCTTCTGAGAAGGTGCAGGTGCGATCATCAGCTGTAGAATTTTTGTGATGGTGGTTGGAGGTTATTTTGTGTTTTTAGCATCGGGTGATGGTAGAAAAAGCATTACAAAAGTGTGTTGGCCATAAATGAAACAATATAGTTTAATCTAAGGAATTACAATCATGACTACAAAATAGAGGGCATAGATGAAACAACATTGGCATCAACAGTTATGTAAACGGGGAAAGTGGCAAAGATAATTTCATGCCCATGTTTCCCAGTTCGCAACTAGTATTCACCATTGTGTGTAGATATGTATGATTGTAAGCTAAAATGTAGAGAACATTCATATATAATCCATATGTTTGGGTATGTACAGGATCATCATGGAAAAAACAGGTCCTTAAGTGGCAAAAAATTCAAAAAAATCAGAGTTAGGAAACTTGATGTAAAAATTTGAATAAGTTATCTATATTATTTAAAAAAAATGTAAGAATAGAATCTGTAGAAAATTGAATGTAGTTTCTAAATTACTAGGTTTGTTTAAAAAAAAAAATCTATTTGGTGAAAATTTGAAATTTCAATGCAGTAGTACTTAAATTTCAGGGAAAAATAAGTAGATGTTTGTCGACCACCTATCCACAATAAAATGATAATATTTTTGTTATGAGATTTTAGATATAAGTAGAGGACTCATGTCCCAATGTGATGCATACTTTTCTATAATTTTTTTCCAAGTAAATAATTAATTATGAGTTTTTTATTACAACTTTTAAAAGTATAAAAACTAGTGTGTCTAACCACCTTAACTTGGCCAAAACTTCATGAAATTCAATTTTTCCTTCTTTAATCCTATAGTATGCAAAACATAGAATGTGACACATGTTTGGATTCAAAAATGTGATACTATTTTATATGATGTTTTTCAATCAGCCTATCAATCAAGACTTTAGTTGTAATTTGAATAGAAAATGAATAATAATTACTTATTAAATTGAAAGTAAAGAATAATTTATATTGGTGGAAAGTTGATAATCTCCTCTAAAACCCTTTTTTTTCATTAATTTTGGATTAAAAAAAAATTGACCACATACCCATCATATTGCCACTTTTTGGCCCATCACGATCTTGCACATTCCCGTTTATTCTTTACATAAGGTAGTTGCCTGCTTTTTTTTTTGGACCTCTATAGTTAAAATTCTACACAAAAATTAATTATTACTTCCTATCATGTAACCTTTTGTCTATTGTTTGAGAGTTTTTGTCACATGTAACAAAATAATGGGTATCTATGTTTCAATTGATAGTTGCAATTTTGTTGTTCGAGACCCACATCATACATTTATTGAAATTTCTTTTCTCAAGTGAAACATGTGGTACCTAGTCTTCTGTAAAGTAATTTCCCCAGTCTTAGGATTTTCAAGACCTTTTTTGCCAAGGAAAATTGGGGGGGGCACGCATAATCTATGACATGTGTCAAATCACATTTTCCCATGTATGTTTAAAATATGGGGAAACATAGCGAACGTCTACAAAATTTTTTAAGGGTCCCAGCTTCAGCTAGAATCCTTTAGCTTCTAGAAAAAAAATTGGAGGTTATTTTGTGTCTTTTGCATGGGGCGATTCTTGCAAAAGCATAAAAAAAGCATCACCTATGACAATTTTTTCCCTAGCTATTTTGCATAGAAGCTAGCTAGGAGATATGTGTTTGAATCAAGTGATAAGGGGAGTATATCAAAAAATCCCTTTGCAATATTGTTTCATTTGGGGTTTGCGCAGGAATTCACTATGTTTTCCAAGGCTTTAAAAGTAGCCATTACTTAGAACCATGACAACTAGACGGTTCAAGCATACAACAATTAATCCTAAGATACAAGTTTGAACAAGTGTTGCTTAGTTTTTGTGGGGTTGGTTAGATGTTAATTTGTGTTCTTTGCATGAGGTAATGGTCACAAAAACTCTAAAAAAGTTATGGTTGTGATAATTCTTTTCCCATTTCTTGCACACATGAATCTTGTATATAACACTTGAAAATAAAATTTATCATTCCAAGAATGTCCCATAAAGTAGACATAGGGATTAGTATGTATCAATGGTATTTGCATCTGCTATGACATGCATACATACCTCTGCATAGGGAAGATACATTTTCCACCACTGTGAACAATCATGACATCAATATTCCTTCATATGTTTGAAGAAAACTTATGGGTATATTTGTGTAACAACCTATGATGCTCCATGGGAAAATTTGTTAGCGTGCGCAAGAGCCTCAAAAAAGTAATTATTTGAATGATAGATTGTATATGAAGTCTAATAAGGAACATTGATTTCACCATTCATTAGAGTGGTGGACACCCAATATTAGAGAGCATGCCTCATTTTTTTGTCTTCCATTTTATATTTGTTATGTGTACAATTGAATTCTTCACTTGAAATGGGTTTTTGGCAATTACGTGTAGATCCACCTTTGTATTTTGCTAGATACTATAGGATACATACCAACAATTAGAGTGCACTATAAAACAAACAAGCTGATCATCTCCAACAATACTATTCATTTCCATCATCATCAAAAGTTTCTCTTCTTTATGGTACGTGAATTGCTTCTCCTTTCCTCTTCATCTGTATTCATATAGAATCTACAGCATCTCTAAATCCACTTCCTTATCATTTTTTATATGTGACATGTAATTGTGGTATTACATATATTTCACTTATAAATTATAGAGTTATTTAAATTTCATAATTTACATTTTTCTTACCAATAAAACATGTTTGCGGCACCAAAGTTCATATTTCCCTTTTGTGTAGGTATATTCAACTGAAACCATTTTAGATTACAGCTACATTCTATTCATATACAAGGTGTACAAATCTCAAAAATGCTAAATAGCTTTACAATTCCACATTTTCATGTTGTATGGCCTTCACCTACATTCCATATGTATACAATGTAAGTGTATATATCTTATTTTGCATTTCTCATTTCACAACTCCATGTCAACTTATTAAAAATGTATAGTGTTGATTTTCACTGAACAAATCTTCTTAGGTTCCAAAGCATTTCCTTCACCATTACTTGAAGTGGTGGATAATTAAATTTTCTACTCGGGGGTTTGGTGAGATCCCATGAGGTGTTGATTTTCACTAAACAAATCTTCTTAGGTTCCAAAGAATTTCCTTCACCATTACTCGAAGTGGTGGATAATTAACTTTTCTACTCGGGGGTTTGGTGAGAGCCCATGAGGCTCCATGACCCAATATGGTAGGGTGGAGAGTAGTCGTCCTTTTTCCTATCTAGACTCCAATCCATTCCATGCACAAGGTATTCCTAGATTTTATTTACTGTGTTCTACTACAATTTCATTGCATCTTATTTGTTATTAATTGTACAAGTCCTTATATTTTGACTTTATTTATTGTCTACCAATGGTATGTGTTTATTACACTAAACTTTAGATAATCCTTTCATGTTTGCAGCTAGACACAACCCAAACAATCATCCTTCACATGACTTTTGATGCCATTAGATCTTGTATTAAGTTTGCAGTGCCTGAACATTGCTTTCACCATTGATCACAATGGTGGACAATTTATTTTCTTGCTTAGGGGTTTGGTGAGAGTGCACGATGCTCCATGAGACAATATGGTAGGGTGGAAATTGGGCCTTGTTTTCTTGTGTTCATACTACATTCTGCCACATGCACCAAGTATGGCTAAATTATAATTACTTCATTCCTCCCATTACAAGTATAAAGCAAATCTAGACATGATCACTGCACTAAAATTCACACTTTGTATAGACATAAGCTATATATGGTCTGGCCTTTGCAACAAAGGTTTTGCATAGGACTATAGCTGTGAGTTTTAGCTTTCTATGGTGATGGCTATAATGGAATAAAAATAGTTAATGTTATGTAGTTCATTCTATTTTGCATAATCACCACACTAAAATTCACACGTTTTTGTTATTCTTCCAGACCATATTCCAGCCATAATGTGGAATTTGATGAAATAATGTATTACAAACAACCTTTTAGAATAATACTAGTGACTACAAAATCAGTACCAATGGTCAAATAGACAATTAGATCCTAATGTACTCTATATTGATTGTAACAAGCAATATTCATTTCACCATTGATCAGAGTGGTGGGAAATGTATATTCCTGCTCAAGGGTTTGGTGAGAGTGCATGAGGCTCCATGACCCAATATAGTAGGGTGGAGAGCATGCCTCATTTTGTTGTGTTTTATTTTATATGTTTTATGTTCAAATCTCTATGTTTCTGACATAAGATTCAGACAAAATTCATATGTTTTAGGTTATGGTTGTAACCGAATAAAATAGTTAATCTTATACACTTTATGTTAGATTCCATTGGGCATTATTGATTATTGTTCTCTTGCTTAAGCTATATCGTTTCATTTTCAAGAAGGTGTTGTTGAAAAGGCTATATTGTTTCAATTTTTGATAAGGTTGTGTTGACAAAAGAGTGTATTTTTGTAATGGAATAAAATTGTTGATGTTATGCAGATTTTGTCAATTGCTATTGTCTAGCTTAGGCTACATTGTCTCAATTTCAATAAGCTTTTGTTCAAAAGGCTATATTGTTTGAATTTTGCATAGGGTGCTATTGAGAAAAGACTATATTGTTTGTTAAGAGAAATATTGTTTCGTTTATGATTACGTTATCTGACTACTATTTTGCATGGGTTTTGTGGCTATGATTTTCTATGTTTCTCTATGTCGGCCACTCTTCAAAGAAATGTTAGTTGATTTATGGCCTTCATTTTGTGGTTATGATTAGAAAGGAATAATATAGTTAATGTTCTACACTTTATGTTTGATATAATATCAAAGATTTGTTTGAACATTGATTACATTCATACAATAATCCCTAATTTCAAATCTTACATAAAAAATGTTTGCATATAATGTTTTTGAAAGATATTTCAACCACATGTAAAGTCAATCTCACTAACACAATTTTAAAAAAAATAGCTCACAATCAATATCAACACAAACAAATGAATGCTATTATCTTTCTCTTGTTTTTTTATTGCCCCATGATTTGTGCAAATATATACTTATTGGACAATTGTATCTCCTACAACAAATCAATGATATAATAACCTTTCAAATAATTTTATTATGTGTTCCATTAGCATCCATACAAATATATACATAAGTACTGGTAATAAGATATAGCAATAGAAAATTATTGTTCCAACTAAAACTTACAATATATACTGCCATTTGCTACATTGACATTTCCAAGCACCCTTTATTGTCTGTCAGATTGCATTCTATCCATTTGCACTTTGCATCACCTATCAGCTCATCGTTGCATGTCACTATACTCAACTGCTAGTATTTTCAAGTAGCAAAACCTTGCATATGCATCCAATGTATGATGTTGGTTGCTACAACTTGGCTATTATTCCTTTCAACCTCAAAAAGGGATTTGTCAGAGTGATAGGTTCTATATTGAATGTGATAAAAACATTGATTTTGTTGTTGATCATAGTGGTGGACAATGTGTGTTCTTGCTCAGGGGTTTAGTGAGAACCCATGGGACTCCATGACCCAATATGATAGGGTGGTGAGCACACCTTATTTTTTTGTGTTTCATTTTATATTTTCTATTTGTTGTTGAGTTGGTGTTTGCAAACACATTCTTGGCTTCATCATATTATATGTATATGTTTATGTATATGTATATATGCATGTCCAATAAAAAATGTGAAGTTATTTTAGATGGAGAGTGTAATGAAGGAAGGCACAATGCACAACCATAGGTAGTAGCAGCAGTGCACTCTTCTTTAAAGAGTGCATTGTACCTTACATTCATGACACTCTCCATCAAAAACACATTGCATATGCATATATACATTTCCAAATACATTTCCATATATGTTTGCTTTGGTTATTGTCAATAAGTCAGTATAGGAAAAAGTATTTGTCTACGTGTGGGTATTTTATTTTCTAAATTTTCCCTCCCTTGTGCCATGGTTTTATATTTTCAAGTAGCAAATCTATATATATAGATGCAATGCATGATGCCAATTGTGATGTCTTGGCTATTATTCCTTCTAGGCTTGAAAAAGAACTGTTAGAATGAAAGGTTCTATATTGGGAGTAATAAGCAACATTCATTTCACCATTGATCACAGGGTAAAAATCTATGGACACACTAGAGCTCATAGCATTGAAGAGAATTATTTTTCAGAAGAGAATTTAAGTATTAAACTATGTATCATTATACTTAAAAAATTACTAGTATATGCAACATGGTTTAACACTAAAAATGCTTTTATGAAAAGAAGTCTCATCAATGCATAGTGTTACCATTAATTTTTGTTCATAGGAAAGTTCAATATTGGAATCAATGCATTTACTTTTGAATTAGTTGATTCTCCAATGAGATTGTTTTCACAGGGCTTCATGACCCAATATGGTGAGGTGGAGACTAGGCATGCCTTTCATCTATTTCATTTTGTATTACCTATTTGTTCATTGGTTGCATTCTTTCTTTTTTAGTTAGATTTTGGAAGCACTTTTAAATACATTGCATATGGATAGATACATTTACATATACATATACATACATGTATTCTTTGGTTGTTTTCCATAAGGCATTGTTGAAAAAGAGAATTGTAGCGTGTGTGGGTTTTCCTTTCTTTGTGCATGGCTTTATTACTATGGATTCTTTTGTTTTGTGATTTTTCCATCTAGGCCACTATTCAAACAAATATTGTTTCATTTATGGCTTATGTTTTGTGTCAATGGTTGGAACACAGTAAAATAGTTCATGTTATATAGTTTATATTGCTTTCCATAGGGCATCATTGAGTGTTGCTATCTACCTTTGGCTACTTTATTGCATATTCAATTAGCTTGACCCCTTTGCTTATGTCATTTCCCTTTAAGTTGGTGTTTCCAACCATTTTATTGTTTTTTTAATATTATTACTATAGGCTTCATAGCCTTCTTCAAGTTCCAATGCTACATCAAGTGTGAATCATAAAAAGGAAAGAAAATGCCAAAGAACCCAACTTTATTATGCATGCCACAGAGACCAGATTTGTGTAGGTCAACAAACCAAGTACTTGCAACAAAGAGGAACTCTAGACCCACCTATCTTGGCCCTGCATGCCTAGGTAGGTGCACCGCAATTGCAAGCAAGCTCATTGACAAAACTTGTTGCTTGTTGCACCTTGCAACCCCTATCCCTTCTCGGCTCCTACACAACCACCGTAAAAAATACCTAGTTGTACACCGTCACAAATCCTTGTTGGCCATGGCTTGCCATCTGCATCATTAGTGACCCACCACTCAACCAACATGTTTGGTGAAACTTTTTGCACTGCAATGTACTCCTTTCGTCAGCACATCAATGCTTTTTCTGAATTGAGAATTTGTGTTGTTTGTAAGGAGATCTATGCCGACATGAGATTCTAAGTATCCAGAGTAGGCGTCATGTCTTTGTGTTATGATTCTAAAAAAGTGTCCATAGATTTAGTCTAATGAATAAGATGGATCTAGGGCCATAGCCAGTCGTCCTTGCAAAGCTTACTCAAGTCAAAAAAATTCTTATAGCTAGAGTTGCTCCAGTTTTGCAAGTAACCCATGCTAGAGGAGGCCAATAAAAATATAGTGGCCATACTATAAGCTTCCCTCAAGACATCATGGCCATTGAAATTTTTTTACAGCATCGTCTACATGATCTTGAAGTCATGATTGTGTGAAAAATTAGTGTTCTGGGGACAAACTATGATTAATATGTTGAAAAACATAATGTCATGGCTGTATTAATATATAAAATTGAGAATGACCCATACTATAGTGATGGTGTAATAGATTGTGATGCTTTAAATTTGTCGCCTTCTACAAGTGCTGACAACTCTGATCTTCTGAACACAATGAAAGGATTGACACATAACACAACTGAATTAATGACAACTCCAGAAAGTGCTATTGATGAGGAAGCTGGCCTTGAGGACTCATCATCATTTTTTCCATTGATGCCCAACTCTCCTCGGGAATCGTAGACAATTAGAGATTCCTTACAAATTAAAGAAACTAGTCAAAATACTTTGCCTTGGCCTAAGATAAATTCTAGCCCTATCAATGAATATAATACATAAGGGTTATTAAGCATGGATTTTCCAATCTTGTTCCCCATTGGCATGGAAATGCCCCTACAATCGAGAACTATACAAATTCACTTACATGAATATGCCTTGTACTTGATGATATACTATGATAATAGATTTGGGAGGCACGTTAGATTTAGATATTACCTTTATAATTTGATAATGAGACATCGAAGATAACAATCAACTTCAATTTGTATGAAAAAAAACTTGGAGGAAATGATCCCAAAGTCTGTTCTTGCTTTGCAAAAATTACTTTGGGAGGCACTAGACACCCAAATAGAAAATTGGCTTATTCGCTTTGGTGCATCCTTGCGAGGAACATGCTCGTATTGGGTCAAGTGTTGTCAAGATTTTGCAGCAATGATCCACCAGCTTGGTACATCGACTCTCTTCTTCACTTTGAGCTCTACAAACACAAAATGGCCTGATCTGCATAGGGTAATTGAACCTCATGCGCAATTGCATATGCCATACTCCCAAAGATGCTTCATAGAGAATATTGTATAGAACTCACACACAACAGCCTTGTACATGCACTTGCGATTCACGATTTTTTGTGAAGAGGTTATTGAGAGAATTTTCCACACAAAGGACTATTGGTATAGGTATGATTGGCAACATCATAGATCAACACATGTCCATGGTTTCTTGTCACTCCCAAATGCCCCAAACATGGACATGCTCGATTGGTCTAACCCACATGAGCTTCACCAGGAAAAAAACTTCTTTGATCACTATGTTTTAGCATGGAACCCTCGTCCCCCGGAGCAACTAATATCATGGTTCCACCACTCAGCTTTGGAGGACCTGTGCTTGCTTAATACTACAAAAATATCTTGCATGGATCCAATGGTGGATTATGAATAGTTGTTGAACACGGTGCAATGGCATATCAAGTGTACTCAATACACTTTCCTTAGGAAAAAAGGCCACCAATTACAATGTTGCTACAAAGCTCTGTGGAATACACAACCATCATTGATAGAGGTAATTAACAGTGAATTGAAAAAATCATATAAGCCAACAAGAAATGATGAGGGTGTTAATATCCACAGCCCTGAGATGCTTGCAATTTGGCGAGAAAATGTTGATTGCTAGCCAATATTGTCTAAACAAATTGTGCTAAACTACATTTCCAAATATGCATCGAAGTCTGAAAAAAATCTAAAAGCTACATTGATATCTTGCAAATGCTTGCAAATACAAATTCATCTAGGGATAAAGCATTGCTTTCCTACCAAACATTCATGATGAATTTGGTTGTCGATCATGACATTGGTGCATAAGAAACATGCCATATGCTGCAAAAGTTGCCCCTTATCATCTCAAGCTGGCATTTCTTGTCTTTGAATGTTAGTAGGTAGGCATTTCATCAATTGAAAATAGTTGACAGTAGTGATAAGCTTTCCAGTGGTTATATTCATTCCTACATGCAAAAACTAGCTAAAATGGAGACAATATCCCTTATTCAATTTGCGCAACTATATACATATCGCGAAAATCACAAAGGTGTAGTTTGGCGTGCCCAGCCACAACCTACTATCATCATTGTTTATCTGCTTTTCAAGACTAACCCACCAAAAAAAGTGATGCCTTCGAAACATTTTGTTGGTAAAAATTGCTACTATAAAAACATTTTCAAAATGTTGAGGCTCACATAGGCCTTACGAGAGAAAGCATAACACGAAATTGGAGGCTATTTTATGGTTCTAGCTATGATGCTTGGCATGTCAATAAATTTATTGCTCCCCCTTCTAATGGAGAGGGTGGTGATGCTAATATCGATAGTGTGTAGTCTCTGCCCCACACAGTGAATACAAATGGGAGTTTCTTTCTTCACTTGGTGCCACAAACAATGTTTGTTTTGACCAACTGCAACTCTTGGGTAGATGGGAATTTTATCTACATCATAGGTGGGACACACACCATGTTCCAAAAAATCTACATAGCATTGTTGAACACTTTATTTCAACATGTAAATTGCATACAACTGAAGACACTCTTTGCTCGTTGGTACCGCTTGCACTTTGTCATTAGCTATCTCCTAGGAAAAAGATTGCTCTAAATATCATTGAGCAACACCATCTTGGCCCATCTTCATCATCACCATTGTGTATGATCATTCAAGGAACTGCTAGTAGAAGTAAATTATTCCTCATTGACAAGATCCAAAGAGCACTAAATACATCATTGAATCAGAGAATGAATCCTTTGCTTGCTTTGGCACCAATGGGTGTTGTTGCTTACAATATTCATACCTCCACAATGCATACATCTATTCGGATACCAATTAGAGATATGAATCCATTCAAAGGACAACCATTCACCATCTTTCAAGAGGATTTCAAACATGTTAAGTACATCTTAATTCATGAAATGAGCTTCTTGGGTGCCAAGTTGTTGCTTAAAATAGATAGTCAATTGCAGCAAGCATTCCTTGGTAGACATATGCAACCATTTGGTGGTGTCTTTATTATACTCAGGGGTGACCTAGAACAATTTCCCCCTATTATGGATAGGGCTATCTATAGTTCTAAGTCCATAGCATTAGCACTCTGGCACACTTTTAATATTGTTGTCATGCTTGAAATTGTCTTTTGCCAGCATGTATAATCCGATTCACGGCAACAATTTTGTACGCTCCTTATGAATATTAGAAATTTCTAGGCATCCCAATTTGATTGGAAAATTCTAATGAATCAAACAAAAGCCATGCTTACATCTAAGCAAAACCAAGAGTTTGATGAGGCTATCCACTTATTCCCAACAAATAGGTTGGTTGCTTTGCACAATAGGAAAATGATACAGTAGTTAAGTGTTCCAATTGTAATCAGTGTTGTTCAAAGTTCCCAGCAAAACACACTTGATTATGGAAATGAACAACTTCAAGCAGAGATCTTGGTTGCAATTGTCCAACAAGTAATGTTGACAACAAATCTTTGGATGGCAGCTAGCCTGGTTAATGGATTGTTGGGTTTAGTGAAGGCTATTTTATATGCTAGAGGTGCTAGACTACCTCAACTTCCTGAATATGTTGTTGTTGACTTCCAAAACTACATTGGCCCAGCATGGGATCAAGATAATCCAAAATTCATCCTGATTACCCCAATCACGTGAGGTAGCCGAAAGCAACTCCCCTTGACAATGGCTTGGGTGATAACAATCCATAAACATCAAGCATTAACACTAGTGAGAGCTACAATAGATATTGGAACTAAAGAAAGGTAAGGGCTAAAATTCATAGCTCTCTCTCGTGTTAAATCAATAATAGGAATACACATAGATCCACCTTTCTCTTTTGACAAGTACTCTATGTTGCATTCCAACAAATACAATGCACTATGAATCAAAGAAGAGGACCACCTCCAACAATTGTCTGCATTCCCATCATGATGAATTTTTTTTGTTCTTGACAGTAACTATACCACTTCTCCTTTTCCTTTTCATTTCAATGCTTTCACAATTCCCACGATTCCAAATATTCCTTCTTTCTTGTTCACTCCATAGTGCAGTTGCAATCACTTCTCCCAACATCCCTAAGGTTTTACTTCTACAGTGATTGCTAAGAGAAGCTGTTATTCAACTATTGCCTTGTGTTTCCCCTTGCCTCCAACAAAAAACATCAACCCGTTCATGTTCCTCACTTGCCCAAAATATTATCTATATTTAATTTTTCTCTCAATAGCTTCCTCACCTTTACCCAATAATGTTGCTTGCATAGCTATGGCCTATGAATCATTTCTTTCTAACTATATCAGATTCTAACAAATTTAGATTACAAACATTTTTTAGTTGTTACTGTAGATCTTCACAATTCTTAATAGCTTCATGCTCACAAGTTTTCCATGGTGTCTGAGTCGCAACTATATTCCATTTGTATACAAGGTAAGGCTATATATCATTCTTTCCATCTATTCTTTTGCAACTACATCCAAAATTCTTTGTCACAAATGCTACAACTATATATATTTTAAAAAATAGATAACACTGATTTCAGCTCAAAAAAATTGTCAGGTGTCGAAAGATAATTATATGCAATTGTCCAGATATTATTTCTTGGTCTTTCAAAAGGTATGTCTGCATCTTGTTTATATGATCTCTTCTATTGCAGATACATTATATATTATTTGTTATAAACTATAGAGTTGTTTATATTTCTTCATTTAGATATTGTGTGATATTGTGTACAAATGACACATGTTTGCTGCATTAAACTTCAAATTTCCCTTGTGTCTAACTATATTTCATTGAAACTATTTTAGATTGCAAATGTACATACTGAAGTATGGATGCACATCTCTACAATACTTAATAGCTTTGCAATCACATGTTTGGCATGGTCTACAAATTACAACTACATTCTATTTAGATAGAATAAGGCTACATGTCTTTTATTCCATCTCTTTTTACACAACTACATGTCAAATTGTTTGTCATTTAAACAACATAGCTACATATATTCCTCAAAATGCGAAAGATTGATTCCAACTAAATAAAATTTCCAAGTTAATGCTATGTTATTTCCACAATCCATAATGCTTCAGATTTTTTGCTACTAGATATTTGATTATGTTTTCGTTTGTGGATGGACAAACTCACACACAATCAAATATCCAGAAACAATATAGATTCAATTAAAATTCTCATGTGCTGAAACATTTGTTCCACCATTGATAATAGTGGTCAGCAATGTATGTCCTTGCTTGGGGGTTTGGTGACAACACATTTGGCTACAAGACCCAATATTGTAGGGTGGAGAGCAATCCTTCTTTTTTTCTATTTATGGTACATTTTGTTGCACCCGCAAGGTATGCCTGCATCTTATTTATTTAATGCCTTTTATTGGACATGCATTGCATATTACTTTGTTATAAATTATAGAACTCTTTATTTTTGCTACTTTACATATTTTCCACCAATAACACATATTCATTACACTAAACTTCACATTTCCTTTCGCTTTTTTGCATACGATATTCAAAACAAACAAATTCTGTTTCACATAGGATAGTATTGGCCTAGTGAATGGTCTTTTATCTTAGCTTATATTCATCAATACTGTGGATCTTTTCACATCATTAGATCTCCTATGAGGTCACCCTCGTCATAGGTTCAGTTTTCAAATTGTAGTATGGGAATTTCAAGGAAGTAATGTTTTGTAAATGACCTTTGAGAATGATTAGAAATTAAAAAAAAAATATATAGTTTCAAATTTTTGTATCAAACTTCAGCAAGATTGTGTGGATGCAATTATCTCTTTATTCTTAAGGTTTTACATTGCTCATGTAAATACACTTATTTGACATTTCATTTACACTCTAAGCTTTCACATAATTGTATTACCTTTTTAAGATAAAATAATCTCCATTCCTCTAATCAATGGTGGTATCAATGTTCTATGTAACACCTACAATACAACTTTTACATGGCTTTCTCATTGTAAATTTTGGTTTGTTACTGTCCATTTTTTTGTGCTTTGTGCAATCAATAATGTGTTGATGTTATACAGTTTATATTTGATTCCATTATGCATTGTTGATTATTGTTCTCTAGCTTAAGCTATATTATTTTATTTTTGATAGGGTGTTGTTGAAGACACTATATTATTTCAATTTCTGATAGGGTGTTGTTGAAAAGGATAAATTCTTTCAATATTTGATAAGGTTTTGTTCAAAAAAGAGTATATTTTCATTATTTAAACCGATACTACTTGATTTATGGCTTTTGTTTTGTGTCTGTGGTTGGAATGTAGTAAAATAGTTAATGTTATACAATTTATGTTAATACACTGTTGCATTCTCAGTTTGGTTCTCTTGAATAGTCTACATTTTCCCATATGTTTGTTACTGTGGATCTTGCTCTTTTGTGAATATTGTTACTAAAAAAAATATTCTTTCATTTATGGCTTCTTCTCTTTGGGTATGTATGCAATGCAATGAAATAGTTAGTGTTATACAATTTATCTTTCTCTCTGTAAGGCATTCCTCATTGTCACTCTCTACCTTAGGCTATATTATTTCATTTTCAAAAAATATGTTCAAAGTGCTATATTGTTTCAATCTTCTGTAAGGTGTATTGTTCGTTGCATTCCTTGTTGTGGAATGTTCGATACAACAAATCTGCACCACTATGTATCAATTGTGTTTGTATCTACTATAGCATACATACATATCTAGACATAGGGGAGATACATTGTCCACCACTACATACAATGTATCAATATGTAACTATGTTGTTTGCATCTATTATGACATATACCCAACTCTGCACATGTCTTTAATAGTTATTGTGCCCACTCGTGGCATTGACATTCTAATCTTCTTCCATCCTCAGTGCTTGCACGTCGCTTTCCTTTCATGTTCCTCTCTGCCTATCGAATCATTGTTGCGTGTTACTACACGAAATTGCTAGTTAATTTGGTATGTTGTGTTGCAAAGTGTGAGGTCGCTTGGTTAAAAATGCCAAATGGCTAGATGTTAGTGCCAAATAGAAAGTTCAGCTAAACAAAAAACCAAATAATAAAGAACAACAGGCACTGTACTTCACCATCAACCTTGCAAATCAGAATAAAAGATTCTCCAATGCAATGAATGTTGAAGGCTTGTAGGTCAAGGCGTCGTGCAAGTGTTGAAGACTCTGAGAGTTGACTAACCAGCAAACTCCATGCATATACAAAAGAAGCTTTGATGCAAACCTCAGAATGAAGGGCACGTTAGGGGCCGCTTGGAATGCAAGAAGAGAGCAAGGCCTAGTCAAATATCTTTTTGGAGAAGTCACGACTACACGTGGTGAAGTTTGGCACCAATATAGGTTTATGTTGTAGAAGCCGCCTGTTGATGAATGTGCACGGTGGATCAACGGGCGCGTGGAGTTTCCTGGTAAACCACACACCACCTATCTAATGAACCCCAAAATCAACTAATAGACACCTATTACAGCAAGCAGCCAGGTCGTGACAGGTGGTTTGGATTGTTGGAGCATGAGTGATGTTGGGCGCGGGCCAGAAGTCTTATCCTCCCTTCGCCTGTGTTCACGAACTCCAGCACAATACGCCAGACAATAAGAACACTACTTTTCGCAGGTTCCACCTCCTCTTCACAGGTATGTATGCCCTTGAATGAGCAGATCACGAATAGGGAGGAGAGGAACTCTGATGGCTGGGCATGAGGGTGTGGAAATTAACTGAAGCGACGTGTATACCTTTGAGCAAGACGTAGGTGAACGGTGACGCTTCAGAAGGCAAAGAATAAAGCATAGAATAATTGCCTACAAAAAGATAGTTTAAACACCTAAATAGAGAATGCCATACTAATGCAAGAAAGGCTGATTTGTTGAAGGCGGTTGGAGAATGCCAAAGAATATGTGTAGCTTTGGTTTTCAAATGAATGGCTAAACAAGATATATTCAACAAAAAAAACTACACAAAGAAAAATCCTTCTGATTGCTATGAATCAAAAAGGCCATTCTTCCAAGCATGATGATCACAAAACCTTCAAATAGAAAATTTTCCTCTGCAATTGGCCAAGTCAATCCCACAATCTGAACCCCACAATGGAGATCAATTTTACATGCAAATTGAATTGCATGGAACTCTAAACTAAGCTTGAAGCAAGATTTTGGGAAGGATTTTTGTTGCATGGAAAATGATACTATGTTAGGATTTTCATCAAGATTATGATAGCAAAAAACTTGTGCTTCCACAACTTTCACATAATGATCAACCTAATTCACAATGATCTAGGAGATAATAGACAAGCAAAATGAACAATATGCAACAATTGTATTTAGATGACCCAAATTACAATGAATACAAAGCCTTGCATATATAGGCAAGGATGAGGCAATCCACCTATGAGGTGGATTGACAAGTGCCCCAAGATGTGGCACAAATGAGAAGACAAGTGTCTTATAGGTGTCAACCTTAGGAACACTTGGAGTGTGCAACCAAATAACCTCTATGACCAATTCATTAACCTTGTGTGCCAAGTGTTGTGTGACCTTTAAGATGAGATGAAAATAATTTCAAATTTAAAAAGGTATGTGCATGAGATTAACCAAACAACTTGGTAACCTCGAGAGGCTTAAAAGTTGCACATTCGGTAAGACAAGATGTTGCCTAAGCTCAAAAATCTAAGTACACTTAAGTATGGTGAATAGATTAATTATTCACACTAGAATAAAAATTACTTAAGTTGTTCAAAAAAACCTTAACTATTATTTTGTTGAATGGTTCTATTCATTTCCTATGGGCTGAATTAAGTGCTTTGATGATCTCACCACAATATTATCACAACACTTTCAAATAAACATTATATTGAAAACTATTATTAATTAAACTATTCTGTGAAATGAGCGTGAAAGCTTCCTTAAACAGGTGAAATTTTTGAAGCCCTAGCCAACTCTTTTGATTTATTCTACAACTTTAAGCTTCGATGTAGCTTCAAGGCTATGGCCAAAAGGGTTAGCAAGCCTTCTTACACATAGTCAATGGAGAAAATGAAAGATACCAAGATTTAATCAGAGGATAACAATTAGGTTGAAGCTACAAGCTACCTTCCTAAGTCAACTTTGGAAAAAATCCTAGCCATTTCTACTAAAGATTCAAATGAAACCATGCTAGAAGAAAATTTGGGTAAAACTATAGAAATACAACTCCTTAATAATGTTATTGTAGTAATGGAAAAAGTAGCCTTTTTTTCCTTACTTGGTTTGATAATTGACATTAAAACTAAATTAATGGTCTTGGAGTGGTGTTGTAATGTGTTGTACACATTCACACTATTCTAGGAACTTTACTTGACTAAAACATGCCTTAACTAATCCTTTGCAAAGATGTTGTAAAGTGTTGTAGCACACTAAATCACATTTTTCTAGGATGTATTTGCTTAATTAAGCCTAATCAGCCCCTTTCTAATAAAATCTACATAATTTGTACCTTGTTTAAGTGTTGTAAAGTGTTATAAGGAACTTTCATACTTATCTAGGTGGTCATTAATTAATTGTGGGTAATTGGAGTAATTAACCCCCTTTAATTAAAATTTAAGCCTTAATTTTGACACCTCCCAAAGATCTATCCCGACACCCATAATTTAATTAACAAAATATTTCATTGGGAAAAGTTAGGTCCTATAAAATGGTGCTAGGACCCATTCCCCCTAGGTGGTGAATCAGTCCTCCCTTAACATGACCCCCCTTTTTTAGTTGATCCAGAATGGGCTTCTAGCTCTTTCAATCCCCCGAGGTTGGGTCCTAGTAAACTGATCCAAGACCCATTAACCCTAGGTGGAAAATGGGTCCTCCCTTAGTGAGACCCCTCTTTTTGAATTTCATTCTTGCATGAATTTAATAACGTTTCTTGCCAGATCTAGTGTCAACCTTAATTATTTGAATTTTGGGGTTAATCTCCTAATTTAGTATAAATAAGGCATTAATTCACATTGTTTCTCCTAGTAACTCATTGTAAGCCTTCAAGCATTCAAGTGATCAAGTATTAGAGCATTATAAAAGCATTCATAAGGCATTTCAAGGAAAATTTCAAGAGTTTATTGTAGCAATTCAAGATCAATTCATCATTTGAAGGGTTTGATGGATTCATTCATGTTGTTGAGATAAGTTTGTGAGTGTGGCATTGAAGATAGATATTACAACCAGTTTTTCAAATCATAGTCAGGGATTCAAGATCTACATTCTTCATGGCCACTACATGTTAGATTGTAGATTTGTTTCACAAGACTTTATCCAATGTGACATCATTTGCATATTTCATGTTTCATGCTTCATTATTTTATTTCATCATCTGGTTTAATTACCTACAAGGTTTTTCACTGAGGGAAACTCCCATTCACTAACAAACAACAATTTTTTCTTCCCTTGAGTGTGTGATTGCAAATTTATAGGTTGAAGATCAAGCAAAGTGAGTTTGGAGTGAAAATTGTCAAAGTTGTCATTCGAAGTGCAAAATCAAGGAATCAAAGCTATATAATTGCATATAGACATTCAAAAGTTGATAATAGGGAATTTGAGAGTGTATACATCAAGGAACAAGACCCTAAAATTAGTTTTATGAACCATAAAATGACCCATTCATCATTGAAGGCGAATAAGTCATTTGTAGCTTGAAAATATCAACTTTCTAACCAGGTGCACAACTTTTAAGCCTTCCCTCATAGTTGCTATAATAGTTAGGTAGTATTTTTTATTGTTATTTGCATCTTATTTTACACATAATTGAGTGAATCATCCCTTAGAAAAATAGTGGTTCATAATCTTGTCTATTGAATATTTTGATAAATCCATTTTTTGATGTTTCATTTTGGTGAACCCTAATAATTGAATATTCCAATTTTCTGATTTTTGAAGTCTCTCATTGTAAATTAACTTAGATCTTGCATTCATTTGCATTGAAATCATGCTTATCATATAGGGTTTAGATTTGCATTGTTTTACATCTCTCTAAATCTGAAAATTACAAAAAAAATTCAGTCATTTTGCATCTCATACAATTGAATTTGAAAATTGAAACAAAATTAAATTTAAAATTAGGCCTTGCATTTTATCTTTTCATTACATTTTTACATTAAATTTTTAGAAAATATAAAGTTAAAGCTCATTGTCTCAGACTTGGAACTGAAAGATATAACTAAGAACTTGCAAATCATTTAAAAAAAGTTTTAAAATACCTAACTATGGCACATTTTCCCTTACTATGGAGTGAATCCTTAATTAGGTTTGATTTAAACATTCTGGCATATGAAAAAGCATTAAAATTCACTTTGAAATCCATAGAAAAAACTCAAAAACATCTAACTAGGACCCATTCACTCTTACTGGCGAATGAGTCCCTATTAGCTACTGCTCTGCATTTTTTAGGAGATTAAAATATTATTTTTAGCTTTTATTTGGTGTTGTTACCTTTCTATTTTTGTTTCATGATTTGTTGTTTTACCAATTTCATTGCATTTAGCTAAATTGATTCATTTTAGTGCATTGTTAAAAGTTCAAAATTGCATAAAAAAAAATCATTTTCAACTTATTGTATTGTGTAATCAGTAAATTACCATGTTTAGGACTGAAATTCTTAAAATGGAGAATTGTTAAGGAAATGTGTGGAAGTCCTTGTTCTCTTTGGTTGATGTTTCAAATTGGGTTTTTGGCAATGACCCTAATGAAATTGAACTTACTCAAGCTCACAAAACTCCTGATGCATGTCCTCCTCGTGATGGTCACATCATTAAAGAAGATGATGCTAGCATGAATGAATTCATAAATGATTTCCTTAACAACCTTGAGTCTAGTGCATCCTTTTATCCTTTAATGAAACAACCGACACAATTTGAGATGTTTGGACTTTTACATCCTGAAACTGAGTCACAAGTTGAACCTGAGTTCCCTACCATGGCTGAACCTAGCTCCTCTAAACAAGCAAAAATTCAACCATCATATGTCAATAAAGTGACCAACACATCAATCAATCTTGAAAAGACATATGGAAAAGGATTCACAATCTTACGCAAACAAGGATGTGATACAACAAGTGAACATAAAATTCATCAACTCGTAGAGAAAACACCAACTCAAGAAACTAAAGAGATAGGATATCAAGATCCCCCTTTCAACATAATTTTTTCTAAAGAATATCAAATGCTTCGTAATTGTGGTAGGATTGTCTTAGATCCTCAGGTCATGATATAAGTGTCCTTCCTAAATAGCAATGCACACCTCCTAAGGATAAGGATCTAACAAAGACAAGTTCATCTTGGGACCTCCTACCCTAATCCCATCTAGAGAAGTTGGTGAATCTAGCAAGCACAAGAGGCCTTACAAGCTAAAGAAACTAAAGTTACCTTGTTTTCCAGCTGAAAGTGAAAGGAAACTACAACTATATCTAAACAAAGAACTTATAACATTACCACCAATGAAAGAAACGATAAGACTATACCCTAAAGATGAAAATGTTCTACATTGTTGATACCATAGAACTCTTGGCCATAGTACTAATGAGTGTCACACATTCAAATTGGTATTGTGAAATTTCCACTTTGATGGTAATGGTTGTCATCTAGTGATTGAATAACATACCCTTCTACTCCTTGAAATGCAATAGTTGTAGAATCTTAAAATATTCTCACTATTACATGTTTTTCACTTATTTAAAATCACTTTCTCTAATGCAAGGAGCTCATTTTCCTCACTTATCTCAGCTCATTCTTGTCTTGTACAAAGTGGAGGCAATAATTCGATAGCCTTGTCCTAGTAATGCATTTTTGTTGTTGATTTGGCTAGTTGCCTACCTTCTGCTAATATTGACCGAGATTACGAGGAAAATGACCTACTTTAGGTTGACTCGCCTATGCCTTACTAGTCTTTCAATTTTTTATTTTTCTTTATGTGATTGCATGTACGTAATGTGATCCCCCATGATTTTTTGTTTGATGTATCCTCTCTCTTTTGTGCATTCTTCTATATGTACCTTCATTCTTCTCCATGTTGTAATCATTTTCCATTTGTCTTGTGTTTTCATTTTGGGGATGAAATAAGGCGTCAAGACATTTATGTCTCTTCCATGTTGACCCAAATGCTTTGTCCTTTTCTTTTTCATTTTTCTTGTATTTTCCTTTTGGGGATGACACAGGGCATCGAGACATTTATGTCTCTTCCATGTTGACCCAAAATATTTTCCTTTATCATTTTAATTTTTCTTGTGTTTTCCTTTTGGGGATGACCCAAGGCATTGGGACATTCATGTTTCTTCCATGTTGACCTAAAAGGTTTTCCTCTGTTTTCCCTCTCTTTGTGTCATTCTTCAAGTTTTATGTCTATTTGGGGAATGATGATAGTTCCATGCTCTATGATAACATTGTAGCATAGACATACTAACCCCAAATCCATGATCCCTTATGTATTTGTGGAGGCAACCCTTCCTTCCTATTTCATGACACAATTTATTTTAGAAACATATGAATTGGAATAGGGTTTTTTGAGGAAATCTCTCATGTATTAGGACAAAAAAAATGGATACTTTAAAGAAATTTCTCACAGTGGTGTAGCAACCGCTTTAAAGTGGGGGCATACATCTATGACATCTTTCAGAAAATTTTCATTCTGTGATTTTCCTTTTTTCCTGTGATGTTTCCTCTTCTTGGTGGTGTCATTGGGTTTGATTTCGTCCAAGAGTGTACAATCTACTATCATGGAATGATACAAATGAGGTATCCCATGGGAAACAATCTAACAATTTTGACTTGTACTCTCTTGGAGACATTAGGCACAATGCTCTTTAAGAGGAATACTATTAGAAAAACAAAGAAAAATCCCCTTTAACAAAATTTTAGATGATTTTTTTTTTTTACAAAAGCATTTACATTGTGGTACCTTATTAAATTTATTTGGAGGATAACTTTGGCATGGTTACTATGATGGGAAGTCGATACACAAGCATGAATTTTTCATTATACAGTGAGAAGCCAAAACACTATCATGACTTTCTCACTAAACCACTTTGTTGGGACAACTTACCTAGTGGACAGACTGAGGTTCCACTACCCCTAAGCGAGAAGTATATGTTATGGGAAAATAGCTCCGTTTCACATCATGTTACAATGGTTGTGCTTGATCCTTTGTTTTTGTTTATTTTTCTTGGCCTTTGACAGAGTATGATCTTGTATCTTTTTTATTGTTGTATACTTAATTGTCTTGGATGTCGACTTTAGTGTGAGGTTGACATGGGGCCATCCTCTCCCTAGAGTGGGGAAAAATGTAGTAATGAAAAAGGTAGCCTTTTCTTCCTTGGTTTTATAATTGACATTAAAATTGAATTAATGATTTCTTCAATTGTTGTTGTAATGTTTTGTACACATTCACACTATTCTAGGACCTTTATTTGACTAAAACATGCCTTAATTTATCCTTTGCAAAGGTGTTGTTAAGTATTGTAACACACTTTCACACTTTTCTAGGATCTATTTTCTTAATTAAGCCTAATGGGCCCTTTTCTAATAAAATCTATATAATTTCTACGTTATTTAAGTGTTGTAAATAGTTATAAGGCACTTTCACAGTTATCTAGGTGGTCATTAATTAATTGTGGGTAATTGGTTCAATTAACACCCTTTAATTATTCAAATTTAAGCCTTAATTTTGACACCTCCTGAAGATCTATCCCGACACCCATAATTTAATTAACAAAATATTTCATTGGGAAAAGTCAGCTCCTAGAAAATGGTGCTAGGACCCATTTTCCCTAGGTGCCGAATGGGTACTCCCTTAATAGGACCCACCTTTTTTAGTTGATTTGGAATGGGTTTTTAGCCCCCTTTCAATCCCCAAGGGCTAGGTCCTAGTAAACTGAGCCAAGACCCATTCACCCTAGGTGGTGAATGGGTCCTCCCTTAATAAGACCCCCCTTTTTTAATTGAATTCTTGTAGGAATTTAATTATGTTTCTTTCCAATTATTGTATCAGCCTTAATTATTTGAATTTTAGGGTTAATATGCTAATTTAGTATCAATAAGGAGTTAATTCATATTGTTTCTCCTAGAAATTCATTCTAATCTTTCAAGCATTCAAGTGATCAAGTATTAGAGCATTACAAGAGCATTCATAAGGCATTTCAAGACATATTTCAAGAGTTGATTGCAACAATTCAACATCAATTCATCATATCAAGGGTTTGATGCATTCATTCATGTTGTTGAGCTAAGATTGTGAGTGTAGAATTGAAGATCTATTACAACCGTTATTTCAAATTACATTCAAGGATCCAAGATCTTCATTCTTCATAGCCACTACATGTTAGATTGCAGATTTGTTTTAGAAGACATCATCCAAGGAGACATCATTTGCATATTTAATGTTTCATGCTTCATTCCTTTATTTCATCATTTGGTTTAATTACCTATAAGGGGTTTGACTAAGGAAAACCACCATTCACTAACTAACAAATATTTTTTTCTGCCATTATGTGTGTGATTGCAGATCTATAGGTTGAAGATCAAGTGGAACAAGTTTGGAGCAAAAATTGTCAAAGTTGTAAAGTTGCTCAAGTTTTCATTTGAACTACAAAATCAAGGAATCAAAGCTACAAAATTGCATAAAGACTTTCAGAAGTTGATAATAGGGAATTTGAGAGTGTAAACATCAAGGAACAAGACCCTGTAATCAATTTTCTAAAACCCTAAAAAGACCCATTTGCCACTGAAGGTGAATAAATCCTCTATAGCTCAAAAATAACTTTTGGACCAGGTGCACAACTTTTTAAGCTCTAAAAACTTCCCTAATAGTTGCTATAAAAGTTAGGTAGTATTTTTATTGTTATTTGTCTCTTATTTTACATATAATTGAGTGAAAATGTAGTGTAGAAAAATCCATACCCTTGTATTTTCAAATTTGTTTGGGCTTGCCTTGCTTTAGTTATCATAATTTATGGATTAATTGGTCCTATTTTGCATCTACAAGCCTAATAAACTATATATTTTTAGGGAAAATCCTAACATTACCCAATGGATAAATGATCATTTAATTATTATGTCTATGTGTACCTGAATTTTGGACTAGGACTAAAATGCCACCTAGGGTGTCTTTGCCCTCCATGGGTCTTGGGACCCTAATTTTGAATATACCTGAAAAGGTCCCTTTTTGGAGTCTATGCCCTAAGATTTGAGCCTTAGGACTAAGATGCCACCTAGGGCATCTTAGTCCTCCTTAACTTATTTTCAGGATTTAATTTCAAATCTTGGTAGGATTAGGCCTCCTTTTATCAATGATTTCCTTTGTCAGCTTGTTGTGGCATAATTTTGGAATATTAAGTATGGATAAGTATAAATACAGGGTTCCTCCACTCATTTTTTTTGTGCCCTAAGCATGCACGCCCCCTTAGGAATGGGGACCCTCTTTGCTTTGTCTCCTTTCTAGGTTGCTTTTATTGCTGCCTCATTTTTCGTGCCCCTTGTTTTGTGTCCTAGATGGTAAATGAGCTTTAGAGAAGTCATCTTAAGTTGACCATGTTTTCCCCCCTCAAATTTTCAAGGCTTTAGGCTTATGCAGAATTTCCTTGGCTAATTGCCTTCACTTTTTAGAACTGTCATCCTTGGTGCCAATCGGATTCACCTTTTCAGGCCAGCCCCAGTGGGTTTCCTTCACCCTGCAGACATTTCAAATGGCTGATGCTTGGCATCCTTCCACCCCCCAAAACTTGACTTCCCTGGTGTTGTTTCCCTTGCTAAGTGCTCGAGCGTATATCATCTAGTAGCTTTCTACCCTACATAACCTAAAGCCTCTAATGCCATGTTCATGGCTAGACGACCAAATGATAGAGTGTTGACTGCTTTCCACCCATCGAATCCCAAGCTTTCTGAGGTCATTTTCAAATGACCGCTCACTAACTCACATCCTCGATGTATTGTCATTAATAGGGTGCATTTAATACGCCATGTTCTATAAATAGGAAAACTCCAACTGTCATTTTGACTTGTTAGCTTGATCAAAAAAGAGTCAAAGCCATCCTCCAGCAGTAGCTTCGTGCCCAACAAGTTCCACCAACACTTCAAAGCCTCTACTAGCTGATTCCTCATCCTCATTCATTGGGTTCTTGAGGTAGGTTTTCCGCCACATGATTTACTTTGTGTTTTCTTCGATTTCGATGCAAAATTCATGAATTTAAGGGATAAAACTTCAAAATTATTTAGAGATAACTAATGTGCATGAAACCAACATGATGAAATTTTGATAAACTTCAAACTAGATGCATATGCCGTCAATGGAACTCGTGCTCTCTATTGTTGTTCATAAACTAGGGCCTTCATCCCTTGTAGGCCCGTGCCCTCACCATCACTGTCAGAAAGCATGTTTAAAACCTAAAACAACAAACTTCTCTACCAATTGCATCCTCGCAGGAAGACTCGATTACTTGGCCGCCTAAACTTAGTGAAATTTCACAAAACAAGATGAAGAGCCACCAACCCTCTTGGGTCCCTAGGCATGGGTTTCTGCCCATAAAATGACCTCTATCTTTGTTGTTTCAAATGACTAATCACTAACGTCCTCCCGATAGCTAGGTCATGCCTCGTCGGTCGCCTATGAACTCCAAATATTGCAAAATGTTAAAGTCCTAATCCACCACAGGTCTCCCCAATCAAACCTCTATCTGACTTTAGTCATTTCAAATGACCATCACATAACATCTGCCTGCTCCCTCTGAATCGTGATTGTTTGAATTCCAAATGAACTGAGATGTTGTCCTCTAAGCCCTTAGGTCCCGCTAGGTGGAATGCCACCTGCGGAGCATCGTCTTTCTAGTGTCGTTTTCAATGGCAGACCTTGAACAACCAAGCTGCTTGCTACACCCACACGCTCAAATGATGAACTTAATGCCCTCCAATATTTAAAAGGAATCAACCCACATGCTATAATGGTTCCCCTCCTTGGTGGATCTCACCTTATGCCCAAATCTTGGCGTGGGTTGGGACAGTCGAGCCGTTGTACCCTGATTGTTATCACTCTCATAGTTACCTTAGAATAGCTACCAACCTAGGGAAGTTTGTGCTCCTTAGCCCCAATTGTTGAAACTCCCTCCTGCAAGGTGTTAATGTCAATCTAAAAAAGATGTTAAGATTCTTAAATGATAAATTATCTGATCTATCGTTGTTTGTAAGATTGTGGCAAATTTTCCCATTGTTTTATGCTTGAATGTGCTTACCTCTTTCTCACCCACAAGATATATGGAACCAGGTGTAGGACCTCCAGAGGTGGTCATGGAGAAGGACAAGGAAAAGAAAACAACCAAATCACCCCATGGAAAAGAAGAAAAAGACCAGATGAAGTACAAGTTGCAAGGAGAACCTCTCAACTCTAAGGTCACCACACATTGGAAGGAAGTCTTAGACACGAACATCGGGCACATAAACATTGATGAATTTAAACAAAGGGAACAGATTAACCCCACAATGAAAAATGAAAGAAAAATCAAAGGTAGTGGGTTGGCCAAGGCTTATGGATTTCCACCTACTCTTGTTGCTCCTGAACTCATAATGGCCTATAGAGAGGCATACCAAGAAGAGACCAGAACCATTATGGAAAGAGATGGGAACATATTGGCCAATTTTTTTGCCAAGTCAATAGGGAGAACTTTTCATATCCCTACCTTAGGAGAAATGGAAGAAGAATCCAAAAATTATGGGAAATAAATGTGGGATGAGGAATCTGTCAAATTCAAAAAGGTCATCAATCAAAAATGGTTGAAAGAAAAGAGGGGTAGTGCTGCAAAGGTACCCCAGGAACTCTTCCACAGTGATTTTTATAAGGATTACCATGACTTGGTGACCCTATTAAGCATGGTTATGGGCCTTTCAACCACAACCTACTTCCAAGAGTGGATGTTGTATTTCATAGAAGAGATCATTCATGGTAAAACCAAGTTCTATTGGGCAGGGATAATTAGCATTTGTTTGCATGAGCAATTTGTGGCTATCAAGAAGACCTCACGGTTCTACATGACTTCATACCTTTTCTATTTATTATCTGACAAGACACAATATAGAGGCTTGTTCAGATCTCCTAATAAGGAACCGAGAAGAGAATTGAAGGTTTATGACAGATACCCTTAGCTATAGTACAATAATTTCAAGAGGGATTATTGCAGTGTTAATGACGCTTTCATAGGTCATATTATTAGATTGCTCAGGGGTGACTTTGAGAGAAGGATCTCCCATGGCGCTAATTCCTTCCTCCACCAATTCTCCTTCTTATTTATACAATTTCAAAAGTTTACATACATTTAGGCCAAAGGTTTCTTGAAGGAACTGTAGAAGTTGCCTCGGTACCCAAATGATCGGATAATATAGTTAGAACTCTCTCGACAGCTGTGGTATGCACGCCCACTTGAGTAGAAAAAATAAGGTAGGGATTCCTTATCCCCTCTCCTTTGGCCAAGGGTTGTATGAATTCCACACATCTTAGTGCATAGATAATTTAGATAAAGAACTCATGGAGTATCACCTGAAGTTCCACACTACTCGGCCACGAATGGATTCCTATGCTAAACTTAAGAAGAAGGTCGCGAATGAATACACCCATTTGCATAATTTGGAGGACTTTTGGGCTAATTACAATGATGAAAATGAAGTTTGAATGAGGCACTACATGCGCATGACAATGTAATTTCTTAAAGAAGGTCAACCTATTCCCTATGTTGGACTAGGTAGTGGAGGATGAGAATACAACAATTGATCCCCGGTATAATGTCGTTGCTAATCTCTCGCTACCACTGATCGATTGGGATGAGTGAGAGGTTGATGACCTTGATATCCTAACAAAGCCTATTGAGGCTAGGACCAAGGAATGGATTTATGGGACAATTACCTAATTGAAGCAACCGGGAGTCACTTTGACCTATAAGGAGCTCGAAGATGAACCAGCAAGTGAAACTGATAGTGGGGTAGCTGCTAGAGAAACCTAAAAATTTCCTCTAGCCACTAGGTCAAGGAAGAGGAAAGAAGTGGTTGAAACTCAGCCCAAGCCCAAAGTCTATGCAATAAATGCTTCGGAAGGAGAACCTTCCAATAAATAGAAGAAATCAAGTAGTTTCATAGAAATTCCTACCATCTAGGAGGAGCCCCTCCATGAGGGAGAAGAACTAGAGGCCGAGCAACCAAAGTCTCCACCAGTTACCTCCACTCTTGCAACCATTGTTGCCACTAATGTTGCTATTGTTGTTGCCTCTCTACCTACCTCTCAAGTGATGGTTGCTACTTCCCTGTCTGCAGTGGATATCTCCGTTCACCTTGCCTCCACCCCACCCATGGCCAAAGTAATGATAATAGACTCTTCTTCTGCCACCACCTCTTCGCTCTCCTCTTCCTCCATTTATTTGACAACATCTCTTCCGCTAGTTACAACAAAAATGTTGATGCCTACTCTCTCACTCCTAAAGGCCTTCTCCCATCACATGCAAAATATTCCATTGGAGATTTCTAGGGTGTTGATGAACCCAACCATACAAGCTGCCTTGGGACAAGTTGCTGCTACTCTTCCTATGCATACTCCTCCAACTGATCCACCCGAGATGAAGGCCACCATGGAAATATCTGAAGAGTTGGAGAGACAAGAAAGGGAAGCTACAAAAAAGATGGAAGAGGAAGAAAATGATTACGACGAGCACCCTAAGTACCAGCATCTAACAATTGAAAAAATGGTGGATAAGGGAGAAGAAGCACAATCATCAGGGGAAGATACTGAGGAGCCAGGTGCTAAATATATTGTTGAAACTTTTGAGCCATATCTCGAGGAGGAGTTGGCTTGGTAGCTTAAGGATGTTCAAGAGGAAGTAGAAAGGAAAATTTTAGATGAGGAGAAGAATGCTGAAGAGGAAATGGAGGAATATACTAAACCTCCAACTGAGGAGCATGAAAAAATCCCCAAACATGATGAAGAAATGCCTCTTTCAGAATAAAAAGAAGATAAAGAAAAGGAGCGAGAAGAGAGCATCAAGCATGATGAAGAAGTGTTGTCTCAGCATGAAGAAGAAGAAAAAGAGGAAGATAAACTTGGAAAAGAATCTGAAGCCCATAAGAGCCCAAAAAAGGAATATCCTGAAGAACATGGGCATGGGCATGATGAAGAAGGAGAAGAGAAAACTATTGAAGGGGAGGACAACCCTAAAGAGAGTGCAGTCACCAAATCCTTGTAGAAGGAAATAGTATTTATCCAAAATTTGATGAAGAAGGGGAAAAGACAAAGCAAGAGACTTTGAACAATGAAGAAATTGAAATCCAACATGCCCATGAAGAGGAAGGTGATCGTGAATCATCAAAAGGAGAATCTCAAATGCCTGAGTGGCTTGAGAAATAGCTAGAAAAGAAAACCCCAACCTCAAAGGATCTGAGGGAAAGGCTAGAGGCCATCTTGGCTCGAGCCTAAATAAGCACAAAAAGGGAAAAGAACCAAAAGGTCAGATCTTAGCTGAAAATGGATGTGTCTGGATCAAGAACAATGCAAATAGCCACTCTAGTTGTGGGAGAAGGGGTAAGCTACAAAATCTTCGCCCTTGATCTAGGAACCATGACAAGGGAACAAAAGATTGATCATCTCCAGGGGTCCATCACCACTATTATAAACCAAATGCACAAAGATAATATTTCAAGGGAGGATCTGAAGGCACAAGTGGCTGACCTAATGGCATATATTCTATAGTGGTCATCAGTGGAAGAGCTCCCCACCACATCCTTGGTGGTGCCTCAATTGCTATCCAAGGACCACATTGATTAGCTAGAGAAAAGAAAGAATTGGATAAAGGTCACGGAGGATTGGTTTAGACAAGTCCTATAGAACAGTAACGTGAGCATGATTCATGTTGTCAAGACAACAAACAAGTTCCTAGAAGTGCAAAATATACTCGAGTGAATAAAGAAATTATGCACCTACTTCACCAAGTTATACAAGATCATGTACCCCAAACTTGAGGCTATCCTCAAGGTACCTAGTGGATCTTGGAAAAAGGAGTTTGCTTTGGTAAAGGGCGATCATTGGCTTGTGGAGATATGGAAATTGAGCCTAGACCACAAAAAAGAGGTGTTAGAACAAGTGCTCCATCCTGTGGAGCTAGAAATTGATTGGATCAAAGAAGTTTGGGCTGCTTGTGAAGAATACCTAGGGATGATGACAAAATTTGATGTTCCCATTGTTGAATTATATCTAGAAAAGATAAAGCCCTACTTTAACAAGAAGATGAAGAATGACACTGTGGATGCATTAACGCCAAATTTCATGGGATTTTTTTCTTGAGCCTTAGCTCAGACTGAAGAAGTGTTAAAGAATGCACAAAAATATGATAGGGACTGGGATAACCTCACAAATAAATCTAGAAAATTCAACTTCCATGTGATCTAATTAGATATATTGGAGTGGGATAAGCTCTAGGGATTGATCGGTAAATTTGTGGAGTATGCCACCTTGAAGAGAAATGAAGGAATTCTTGTAATTGATGATAAATTCATTATAGTGTAGCTACAACAAAAGGAAATCAACAAAAGAGCTATAGTGTTGCCACAAGAAGACAAAATAGGGAAAATGACAAACATGTAATTTTGAATTATAATATATTTGGGGGTAGGTGAAATCCTAGTTTGTAGTGAATCTTGGCCACACAACGCAAATCAATCTTTGCCATTCATTTTTCTTTTTGGACACTATAAATAGGGGGTCTCCTCTCATTTTCAAGAGAGAGTTGAGTTGTTGTAAAGACATGTTGAAATTTTAATAGAAGTTCATTAGCTTTTGGTGAATTCTTGAGTTTTAGTTGCATGTTACATGGTTCTTCTCCCATAGTTAATTTGAGAAGATTTAAATTGTTGTTTTGCAGGATTTAACTTTAGAATATTGGTTGATGTTGTTCATTAGTTCTAGAGAATTTTGTTGTGTGTTGGCAACTTTCCTTGTCCATACTTTTTGTTGTTTATAGATGATAAATAGATGTGTAATGTTAGTCTAGTCATAAACAAAAAGCTTCTCTAAACTTCTATTTTTATTCATGCTTGTGGTGAATGAATGGTTGAATATCTATAGTCCTTAGAAGCTTGCACAAATTTCATGAGACTATGAGGTAATATGGTTAAGTGAAATTATGTTTTAGGAAGGTTGTCTACAACAACGTCCTCCATGATCACTCTTCACTACTAGTTTCAGATTTTGGAACTTCTTCTTTTGGGTAAGTGCACCAAGATGGTTCCCAAAAAGGGGGCTTAAGTGGCAACTTTTTTTCTGAAATCAGGAAATGCTGACCTTGGACGTGAAATTGAGGATAGTTACACTCAAAATTTTGAGACGAAATAAAAACAAGGATCGAAGTGCTCCGAGTCTACTTTCTAAACTACTAATTTATTTTGAAAATGGATGAGATTAAGGGTTCAAAAGAGGGATGTATAGAAATTGGTGTTTTTTTTATCAGAAAAACATAACATAGCAACTCTTGTACGACCTGAGCACGGTGAACTTTTTTGTAGTATTTTTAAAATCGCTATGGCCAGAAGTTAGCTAATAGTATCTAGTTGGTGCACATTTTCTGATAAATTTTTAATGAATATTTGATTTTTTACTAATTTTCTAAGTGGGCACTTCCTAAAAAGCAGAATTTTGGTCATGCTCCCGCTACAAATTTTTGAAAATAATTGATTTTTTTCTTTCTTTTTTTAAATTTGTAGAATGGAGTCTAGTTTCTAAAAATGTAATTTATTTGAAATTTTGATGAACGGTTAATTTAACAAAAAAAGGGGGGCCCTAGCTCGGTTGGCTAAGTAATTCGCGCGCGGCTCTCCAGTCCGCGAGTTCAATACCCGTTCGCGTCACCAAAGATCGTTCGCGCCGCACCTTTTGCATGCGCGGAATTTAGGGTTTATTCCTGCGTCTAAAAAAAAAAAAAATTATAACAAAAAAAACTAAACACTGCTTTTTGGCAAAAAAAGACATACAAACAAAAGAAATTATGGATGGAAGGCTTAACATTGTCGAAAAGTGAAAAAAATTACATCGTTGGGTAGCTAAGAGAGAACCTAGCATTACCCATGTTTTCAATTTTGTCAATATTGAACTAGATGCAATCTTGATGGTGAGCACAGACCTGATTATGTGAAAAATTGTAGAATTTGAAAAAACACATATTTGGCCTTGTTGGGAATGCCCTCCAAGCCTTTGTGTTGGTATTCCAAGGCAAATAATTTCAATTTTTTTCTTTGTTTTCAATGTGAAATAACGTGTGCGCGTTATAACGCGCTCGCGTTTCTTAAAAAAAAATCATAAGTGGCTAGAAAATTGGTACCCAACTTCATGCACCCACCCTTCTCCTGACTCCTTTTTCCTTTTTTTAATAAATAACCTATGCTAAGGTTAATTGTACATTGTAAAGCCAAATCTCATGCTAAAATAGGAGTTTAAGACTACTGTTTGAACCTGCAATAATTGGACACCAAATTCCCCATCTCAACAACTCTATTTTAAGATCTGACTCCCCTCCAACTTAACTCCATAATTCTACCCTATGATTACCAGAAAAATCACATTAAACTAACTAATAAATTCCATGCATGTCATGACATGACACCCGAGAGACCTTGGGGTGATTTTTAGCAACTTGTTGTTGGAGATTTCTTTTCAAGAGAGGTAGTGCATCTACACACTGATTGTGTTGAGAAAGTGCTGAAACACCCATCAATAGAACTGGTGCTAGAAGGAGGGCCTTTGAGCTAAGCCAGACTGAGGTGATTCACTCTCCCCTGAGAGATCTTGAATATTTTTAAGGTCTACTCCAAACAAAGTGGAATTTCAGGAATTGCAGCCTCCTATAATGGCTAGAAGACCTAAAAGAGGGGCACAACCACTTCTTCCTCCTTCATTTCTCCTACTTCACCTTTACCTTTGCCTCCTTTCTCCTTCCATTCACCCCATGCTCAATAGACTTTATCCACTTTCTTTCCTTCCATTCAGTCATACCACACTACTTTCCCACAGCTTGCTTCCCACAGTTGGGGTGCTCCCTCTTTCCCTGCCCTCCAAGTCCAAGGCACATTCCTAACTATCACTACCCCTGTGTAGCCCCAAATCACTATTCAACAGCAAATACCACCTCTACCTAGTTTAATTAGGAAGATGTGGCATGTAGGATTTTCCCTTATTTGTTGGGGGAAGAGGCCTTCTATTGGTATATTAACTTGCCACTGGGATCCATCACATCTTGGGATTTTTTGATTAATGCCTTCTTGCAGAATTACAAGATCCCAATCATCCCTTCAGAGCTATATTGACAATTTAAATCAGATTGTAAGGAAATCAATGAGTTGATTAGCTCCTTCAATGATCGATTCCACTGAGCCTACACAAGGCTGCAAACCCTATATGTGCTTAATGATGTTGTTCCCTTGCCAGTCTATTACGAGACATTAGATATCCTCATAGCTGCATTGGTGAAGAGAATGCAACCAACTCCAACTCGATTTGTAGATGCTTACGCTGACGTAGTTATTTCTAGTACTAACTTGGGTCAAAATATTTATGGTCCACTTCCCATCCTCTATAGATTCAGGGACTTAAGCATTGTAACATCAGACACCCTTGGTGAATCAAGTACCACAACGGCCCATAGTGCCTCATCTTGGGTAGCCCATGAACTAGGAATCCCTAGTGTCTCACTACTTGTAACCTCAACAATCACAAGCATGTCCACAATAGTCTCAAGTGCCCCTATACCTACAAGGAACTAAATTTCCATTTTCTCAACAAAACCAACTAGTGGCACAACCCGTCTTCCTCTAGAATCAGACACTGAAACCAAGCAATGCAAAGAAGGACGGATTGGATGAGTTAATGGAGATGATCTAAAAGATGTCGATAAAGATGACACACTTGAGAAATTAGAATAGCCAGCTGCAAGCTTATCAACGCAACATTTAGACCAACCTTAAGTAATCAAGATAGCAGAGACAACCAGGAAGTGGGTACCTCATCAGCACCAAATTATGAGTGAGGACAAAATTCTAATCATAACTTGAAAAGAAGATCCTCCCAGAGACAAAATATGGCATGGAATACAAGACCAAACAATGAAGGAATTCCCACTCCTCTTGATCATCCCACTAACCCAAAAAAGGAAACCAATGGAGTGTACCTCGTCGAAGCTACTCTGTCCGGATGGTGCCAGATTCATAAGACAAGCAAGCATTCTGAGTTGGATTGTTGCGAGTTTCAAATAGACACGAAAATATTTGAAGTGGAGGTTCAAAATGCTATTGAGAGAAAAAATTGCAGAGAAATAGTTTCGTCTGACCCATATGATTCCTCCTGTCTCATAGTCAACCAGGCCCCATTCCCATGTGGTGAGAGCAATGAGCCTGAGATCAGGACCACCTTTTCCAAAAATTAAGAAGTACAAGAGGTAAGTAACAAAGAAGCTTTATCTTAGCTCTTTACTTCAATAGATAATGGCCCCATAGATGAAGAAGAGTCCCATGAAGATGAAGTGAAAATGTTCCATAAAAGAACCTCTTCATATAACATAAGAAATAGACAAATATGGGGACCATTCACTACTTCTATTCCACCTAATAACTTCAGTACCCCACCTCACCCCAATTCTAGCAACAACCTCGGTTACCCTTATGTGCCTAAACAATATTTGACCAAAAAAAATAGCCAAATCAAATGCAAGGCCAACTAGCTATCTCGTCCATAAGAAAATCCTTCGAGGTTGAAATTGAGCAAATGGGTGAATATGTTGTTGAAGAATTTAAGAAGGTTAAGATCAGCTTGTCTACTTTTGACCTACTCAGGGTTCCTATAGTTAGGCATGCCTTCTTTAGGGTAATTAATGGAAACCCCTCCTCTAAGATGACACAAGAAATACCTACCAAGAGATTCACCTTTGAAGAGCCTCGATAAGAGCTCGTAATCCAAGAAATCATAGGTAGGAAGAAGGATGTCTCCATCAACCAACAAGCTAGAAAACAACCTACTAAAGAATAGACTCTAGGGAAATCCAAGGAAAAGAAAAATGAAAAGGACAAGGGTCAAGTGGCCTAGGTGGACATACCTATGGGTCTCTTCCAAGGAAAGTTCAAAACACCACCTTTCCTCACCACAATCATAATATTTGGGAAGAATTTGTACAATTGTTTGATTGACTCAGGAGCATCAACGAATGTCATGCCTTTGGCAGTGTGTAAAGCTCTTGGGATTGTTCCCATGCCTTCTAGAAGAAAAGTGACTCACTTGGAAAAAATGAAGGTTAACATTGTTGGGGAGATCAATCGTATCCCAATGCAGATTGTTACAGGCCAAAGGGTGAAACAAGTTATTGACATCCAAGTTGTAGTCATTCCTGACACATATGGAATTAACCTGGGGCTGGAATTCACCCATGCATTGAATGGGTATGCCATGATAGATTTTTCTCACATGTGGTTGCCATGGAAGGGACTACCAAACCAGAGCTAAATAGATCAGGATCCATGCATTAAGTTCATGATCACAAAATACAACAACACTAATGATCAGTTTTTTTCTTAAACATAATTGGAAAATTATTGCCCCTTTACTTATTAAGAAGAAGTGGAGCCTCAAGAAGAAGAGCTAGTTACAAAGGTCTTCTTGGTGCACTACAGTCCTCCAAATAACTTCACCTATACACTCTAGATTATAGAAATGTTAGTGGAATCAGAAGTGATGAGTCCTACAATGATGGAAACTTAGGACTGGTAGATGGATTCTAGGACTTCAGGGAAAAATGCATACAAGATCAACTCAATCTGGGAGCCAGGATGGACTTCCAAGACTTTTGCTACCAAGTTGGTGCATAGTTCACAATGCTGCCCACTCTAACTTTGAGTGTTGTTTGTGCCAAACAAAAATGGAACATATTAAAGGATTAGTTACCCCTCAGAAGGAAATTCCAATAGGGCACCCTACCCTCAATCATATTAAACCATTGCCTACTTTGGAGGTTGTGGATATGAGCATGCAACCAAAAAGGAATGAATGCATCATTGGTCCTAAAGTTAGAGAACCCTACAAGTTCTAGACATTACACTCTGATGGATCCAAGTCCAAGCAAGGAGCCTTAGCTGGATTCAAACTTATCAACTCTATGGGTAAGACCTATTTTGCTGCCCATAGACTTCAACTTTATTGCACCAATAATGTACCAGAATATGAAGCTTTGGTCCATGGTATTTTAATGGCTCTGGGAAAGAATGTTAAAATGCTACAATTTTTTGGTGATTATGAACTAGTAGTGAAAAAATTCAAAAAATTATACTCCTTCCATGACAAAAGGCTTGCAAACTATAGGCATAGAGTCTGGGATCTCTTAGAAAGTCTAGATGCATTTAATATACAACTTATCCCACATTCTCAAAACCATACTGTTGATGCCTTGGCTCAAGAGGCTAGCACTTTGCAACCCTTTTGTCTCTATGGACTCAAGAGATTCATAGTTGAGTTGACTTCCACCCCTTATGTACCAAACAATGTCACTCATTTTCAGGTGTTCAATGATGATAAACACATCTTGGAGTTCATCACTAGTTCTGATGTGTTTGCAAAACAAATAATTGATGAAGCTGACCCTGAGGAAGCTGAATTAGATATAGAAGGGGTCATCAACCTCAAAACCAATATGATTCCTAGATCAAATTAGAGATCAAGATTAGCAAGTGAACAAGGAATCCATAAGCAACTAGTGCGATACCCACAACCTCAGGATAGCCAAGGAAGTTAAAAACATATTCATTGGAAAAGTGTGTATTGGAGAAGAAAAGAAAGGGATTATTGATGCTTTATGCAAGTAGCATGATGTGGTAGCATGGAGCTATGAATATTTGAAGACTTATGACACCTCCATCATCACCCACACTAGCCCCCTAAAACTAGGTGTCTGGCCATTCTAGCAAAGACAACATCCTATCAACACCTAGTTGGAGGCCATCATTTATAAAGAGGTGAAAAAGTTGCTATCAACCAGAATCATCTTTCCAGTTAGGCACTCCACATGGGTGGCCAATTTGGTCTTGGTTAGGACAGAGAACAGAGAAATCAAATTGTGTGTGGATTTCATCAATTTGAACAGAGCTTCAGAGAAGGATAACTATCTAGTTCCTTCATTAGATGAAGTATTGCAGATTGTTAATGGATTGTAGATGATTTCCTTCCTCGACAGGTACTATGGGTACAAAAAAGTGATGGTGCAATATGGAGATCGACACAAGACAACATTCACCACCAAGTGGGGTACCTTTGCATATAGAAGAATGCCATTTGGGCTCATCAATGTGGGCGCCACCTTTCAACATGCAATGGACATTGCCTTCAAGGATCTGATCAGAAAGTGTATAACCATCTACATGGATGATTTGAACATGTTTTCAAAGAAGTGGAGTGATCATGTCTTTGATCTATGTAGGGTTTTTCAAAGTTGTAGAGAACTTGGGGTTTTCCTTAACCTGAAGAAATGTATTTTCAGAGTCACTGAAGGGAAGATGCTTGGGTATGTTATTTTAGAACGAGGGATTTCTATAGACCCCAAGTGCATCCGGTCTCTACTAAATATTTAGCTGCTAGGTAGCAAACAAGAACTGAAGTTTTTCTTTGGAAAGATAAATTTTGTTAGAAAATTCATCACAGGCTTTGTTGAAATTTTCAAGCCACTCAATGCCATGTTAAAGCAAGATGCCAATTGAGTGGACTTTGGAAGAAAAAAAGGCCATTGAAGAAATTAAGAAAGCCATTGTTGAAGCACCAGTGTTAGTTAGGCCCGATTATCTAAAGCCATTCTACATTTATTCATTTGCTTCAAATCACTCATGTGCCAACATTTTAACCCAAAAGGACGATAAAGGAAATGAGCACCCGATCACCTTTATGAGTGCTTCTTTGAAAGATTTTGAACTAACATATCACAATGTGGAAAAATAGGAATATTCTCTTATTAGAGGAGTTAAGAAGTTTTAGACATTACATCCTACAGAATAAGGTGTTTGCCATTATCACTGACCTAGTAGTGAAGACATTGCTAATGCAAAATGAGTTGGGAAAGCGAAGAGTCAAGAGGGTTACCCTGCTATAGGAATACGACATGGAAATTCAACCCATTAAATTAGTAAGAGGATAGTCACTTGCTCAAAAAATAGCCAAGACAGTGGCTGAAGTAGGACCCAAGCTCATGGTTCAGCAGTATCGGCTTGAGGATGTTTCCCTAGGGGAATGGTACGAGTGTCCCCCTCGCTTGCAAGGAGTTCAAAAGCATGCTCTCAGACTGAAAAGTAGTAGCTATATAATACAAGGATCCATCCTTCACAAAAGGAATCATGAAGGAGTGTACCTTTGGTGCCTCATAGAAGAAGAAGTAGCATGTGTGCTGAGGGAATTCTAGGATAAGCTTGGTATAGGCTATGGCTCAAGTCTTTCTACTGCTCATCAAATCCTATGAGAAGGTTACTATTGGCCAACGGTCTTCAAAGATGCTCACAACCATGTCTGCACATGCCATATATGCCAGACCACTGCAACCAGAGAAAGGAATGTTGTTGTTTGGTTGCAACTAGTTCTAGAGGTGAGATCATTCACACAATGGGTTCTTGACTTCATTGGTCCAGTAAGCCCACCATCATCTATAGACACAAGTATATTCTAACTGCTTTTGATTATTGTACTAGATGGAAAAAATCCATTGCATGTAGGAAATGTACAATAGAGGTAGTTGTGAATTTTCTTGAGCTTCATTTTAAATTGTTTTGGTTTCCCGTATGCATTAGTGTGTGTAATTGTCCTAACTTTGTCTGGCTTAAATTCATTGGTTGGGCCTTCAATTATGGGATTGCCCTTAAGTTCTCATCCAACTGTTATCCTAGGGAAATGGCCTAACAACATCTATGAATAAGAATCTCATTACGGTGATAAAAAAATTTCTTGATAGGAATCCCAAGGACTGGCATACCCAACTTTGCTTTTCCCTTTGGGTAAATTACACACACCACAAGGCTTCCCTTGGTGATTCCCTGTTTCACCATGTTTGACCTAGAGCCTATATTCCCAATTCACCTAAAAATCCCCACCATCCAATTCATAAATGACTTTTACAATGAAGGGGATTGTAGAGAAGCTCACTTTGCTGAGTTGCTACACTTAGAAGAAGTGCATGACCGAGCCATTGAAAATTTTGGCAAACATCAGGGTGTGGTCAAGAGATCATTTGACCACCAAGCCAAAGTCAAGGATTTTAGAATTTTTGATCTAGTCCTATGTTGGGACTAGGCCCATGAGAAGAAAGGGGGACATGAAAAATTCGACAAGCTTTGGCTTGGCCCCTTTCAGATTGCTGAAATCCTCAAAGATAATTCTTTCCACCTCAAGACCTTAACCAGTGAAGATGTCATGTTGCCCATCAATGCGCAACACCTGAAGCACTATTTCCAGGCTTGAGCTCCTTTGAGCTACACTCTGTAAATACCTATATATAGGTTAGTTTAGGTTTCTTTTGGTTTGCTTTGTTTCATCACTTTGCGTCACTTTTTCTTTTCTCATCTCTTGATCATTTCTACCTTGCTGAGGATTTTCTTCATTTCTATTGCAGTGGTCACGCTTGTTCAATGATCAGTTTACTTTGCTGCCCACTCTTATTATTCTTTGGATAATTATTCACTCTCAACTATTGATCTCTAATAGCTACCATGAAATGGTTTCCTCACTTGAAATTTGACTCATAACCCAACCCTTGGTTGAATCTTCCTTTTACGTTCATCTTAGATCCAACACAAAACGCATATTAATTGTTTCCAAAGAGTTGTACAGCAGTTGTTTATGATGACTTAGCAAGTGAAAAATACTAAGTCCACTCCAATGACCACTATGGTTTCTCAACCCATAGTAAGCTTCAATGCTTACACGATTGAGCAAAAGAAAAAAGTATTAAAAGAAGTATTGACAGAAAAGAAAACAATGAAATCAAGCAATCGTATGGGTGTACAGATAACTCTACTGGGGCTATGGGTGCCCGACTGGCAATAGAGAAATGTTTGTTGGGTCACATTGACAACTGTACTGAGGCTATAGATGCCTAACTGGCAGCAGGTCAATGTCCAGGTTACTTTTGGGGTTGGATGATTCATGTAGCTTGCTCAGTTTGATTGGTTGTCGCTCGTCACAGTTTCTAACAAAAGGGAATAAATTCACTGAACACACACTTCTAAGACGTTTTATGGGTCGATTTAGCTAGGGATCCCATTCTCCTAGTTCACTTCTAGAAATTGGCCCCTGGTCTATGAAACCAGAGATTCTAGGTTTAGACTAAACATTTATCCTTAGAATGCTTGAGAGCATTTTATAGTAGAGTCACCATTTGTTTTCCCTCAACACACATGCCCCATTTGAAATAGGGACCCTCTTTTTTCACCTTGCTAGGTCACTTTTGTTACTGCTTCATTTTGCATGCCCCCTATTTTGTGTCTTGGATGGTCAATGAACTTTATAGAAGTCATCTCGAGTTGACCATGTTTTTCCCCCCCTCAAATTTTCAAGGCTTTAGGCCTATACGGAGTTTCCTTAGCTGATTTCCTTCACTCTTCAGAACTGTCGTGCTTGGTGCCAGGCGAGTTCACCCTTTCGAGCTGCCCCCATGGGTTTCCTTTTCCCTATGAACATCTCAAATGGCCCCATGGAACCCGAAGCCTCCGACACTATTTTCATGACAAAACAACCAAACGGTTGAGCATTGACTTCCTTCCACCCATTGAATTCTGAGCTTCCCATGATCCTTTTCAAATGACCACTCACCAACTACCAGCCCTGTCGTATAGTCATAAATAAGGTGCATTTAATACACCATGTTCTATAAATAGGCAACTTCGAGGTGTCATTTGCACTTGTCAGCTTGATCAAAAAGGAGTCAAAACCAACCTCTAGCACTACCTTCATGCCTGACGAGTTCCACCAATGCTTCAAAGCCTTTGCTAACTGATTCCTTGTCCTCATTCATCAGTTTCATGAGGTAGGTTTTCTGCCATGCGATTTACTTTGTGTTTTCTTCGATTTTGATGGAAAATTGATGAATTTATGGGAGAAAACTTGAAAATTATTCAGAGTTAACCGAGGCACATGAAACCCACATGATGAAATCTTGATAAACTTCCAGCTAGATCCATATGTCATATGTAGAACTCGTGCTCTCTACTGCCATTCATAAACTAGGGCCTTCGTCCCTTGTGGGCCCGTGCCCTCACTACCACTGTCAAAAACATGTTTAAAACCTAAAATGGAAAAATTATCCATCGTATCCATCCTCATAGGAAGACCTGATTCCTTGGCCGCCTAAACTTAGTGAAATTTCATGAAACAACATTAAGAGCCACCCACCCTCTTGGGTCCCCAGGCACAGGTTTCTACCCATAAAATGCCCTATGTCTTTGTCATTTCAAACTTCTAATCACTAATGGCCTCCCAATGGTCAGGTCCCACCCTTTCGGTCACCTATGAGCTAAAACTCTTGCAAAATCTTTAAGTCCTGATCCATCGTGGATCTCCCCTGCTAGGCCTCCATCTAATTTTCACCATTTCAAACAGCCATCACCTAACATCTGCCTGCCCCCTCCAACCCATGATGGTTTGAATATCAAATGAACTACGATGAAGCCTTCTAATCCTTTGAGCCCCACCCAACAAAAAGCTGCCCACTGAGTGCCATCTTGCCAGTGTCATTTTCATTGGTAGACCTCAAACAACCAAGTTGCCTGCTACACCCACACACTCAAATGATGAACTTAATGCCCTCCAATCTTTAAATGGACTTCGACCCACATTCTAGAATGATCCCTCCTCCTTGGTGGATCCTTCCTTATGCCCAAATATTGGTGTGGGTCAGGATAGTCAGACCGTTGTGCCTTGATTATTGTCCCTCCCGCAGTTACCTCAAAATTGCCACCAGCCCAGGGAAGTCCGCACCCCTAGGCCCAAATTTTTGAAACTCACTCCCATAAGGGGTTAATGTCAATCTGAAAAAAAGATGTTAAGATTCTTAAATGATAAATTATATGATCTAGCATCATTTTCAGGATTGTGCAAACTTTCCCATTGTTTTATTCTTGAATTTTCTTACCTCTTCCTTGCTCGTAGGATATATGGAACTAGGTGCAGGACCTTGTGAGGCAGCCATGGAGAAGGAAAAGGGAAATAAAATAGCCAAAGCACCCCATGGAAAAGAAGACAAAGACCAGATGAAGTACAAGTTCTAAGGGGAACCTCTAACCTCTAAGGTCACCACACATTGGAAGGAAGTCTCAGACATGAACATCATGAACATATACATTGACAAATTTAAACAAAAGGTACAGATTAACCCCACAACAAAAAATGAAAGACAAATTAGAGGTAGTGGGTTGGAAAAGGCTAGCAGTTTTCCACCTACTCTTGTTGCCCTTGAACTCATAATGGCATGTAGAGAGGAATACCAAGAAGAGACCAAAACCATTGTGGATAGAGATGGGAACATATCGGTCGATTTGTCTGTCAAGTCAATAGGGAGAGATTTTCATATCCCTACCTTAGGAGAAATGGAAGAAGCATCCATGGAGTATGGGAAAGAAATGTGGGGTGAGGACCCCCTCAAATGCTAAAAGGTCATCAATCAATAATGGTTGAAAGAAAAGAGGGGTAGTGCTACAAAGGTACCCTAGGGACTCTTTCACAGTGATTTTTATGATGATTACCATAACTTGGTGACCTTATTAAGTAGGGTTATGCGCCTTCCGACTACATCCTACTTCTAAAAGTAGATGTTGTATTTCACAGAAGAGATCATCTATGGTAAAACCAAGTTCTATTGGGCAGGGATAATTAGCAATTGCTTGCATGAGTAATTTGTGGCTGTTAGCAAGACCTCACACATCTACATGACTTCATACCTTTTCTATTTATTAGCTAACAAGACACAATACAGTGGCTTGTTCAAAGCTTCCAATGAGGAACTGGGTAGAGAATTGAAGTTTTATGATAGATACCCTCAACTACAATACATGAATTTCAAGAGGGATTATTGCAAAGTTAATGATGCTTTCATAGGTCATATTATTAGATTGCTTGGGGGTGACTTTGAGAGAAGGGTCTCCCATAGCATTAATGCCTTCCTCTACCAATTTTACTTCTTATTTATAAAATTTCCAAAGTTTCCATACATTCAGGCCAAAGGTTTCTCGAATAAACCATACAAGTTGCCCTAGTACCCAATGACTGGATAATATTGTTAGAACTCTCTCAACAACTATTGCATGTACACTCCCTCTTGAGTAGAAAACATAAGGCAGGGATTCCTTATCCCCTCTCCTTTTTCCAAGAGCTATATGAACTCCATACATCTCAATGTGTAGAAAATTCAGATAAAGAAGTCGTGGAGTATCACCTGAAGTTCCATACTATTTCATCGTGAATGGATTGCTATGGTAAACTTAAGAAGATGGTCGCAAATGAATACACCCATTTGTATAATGTGGAGGAATTTTGGGCTAACTTCAAGGATGATAATGAAGTGTGAACAAGGAACTACATGTGCATGATGACATACTTCATTAAGAAGATCAACTTGTTCCCTATGCTAGACTAGGTAGTGGAGGATGTGAATATGATAATTGATCCTTAGTACAATTCAGGTGCTAATCTTCCACTGCCGCTAATCAATTGGGATAAGCAAGAGGTTGATGACCGTGATATCCTAACAAATCCCATTGAGGCTAGGACCAAGCAATGGATTGATAAGAAAATTTCCCAATTGAAGCAACATGAAGTCACTTTGATCTATGAGGAGCTCAAAGATGAAGTGGCAAGAAAAACTGACAGTGGGGTAGCTGCTGAAGAAACATCAAAATCTCCTCTAGCCACTAGGTCAAGGAAGAGAAAAGAAGTGGCTAAAAGTTAGCCCAAGCCCAAAGTGTATGCAAGAAAGGCTTTAGAAGGATAACCTTTCAAGAAACATAAGAAATTAAGTAGCTTCATATAAACACCTACCATCCAGGAGGACCCCCTCCACGAGGGAGAAGAACTAGAGTTCTAGTAGCCAAAGTCTCCAACTGTTGCCTCCACTCTTGTAACCATTGCTTCCGCTAATGTTGCTATTGCTATTGCCTCCCTGCCTACCTCTCAGGCAATGGTTGCTACTTCCCTACCTACGGGGGATATCTCCATTCACCTTGCGTCCACCCCACCCATGGCCCAAGTAATGATAATATACTCTTCTTCTGCCACCACCTCTCCACTCTCCTCTTCCTCCATGTCTCTGACAAAATCTCTTCTGCTAGCTACAAAAACAATGTCGATGCCTACTCTCTCACTCCCAGAGGCCTTCACCCATCACATGCAAAATATTCAATCAGAGCTTTCTAGGGTGCTGATGAACCCAACCATACAAGTTTCCTTGGAAAAAATTGGTGCTAGTCTTCCTATCCATACTCTTCCAACTAAACCACCCAAGGTGAAGGCCAACATGGAAATATCCCAAGAGTTGGAGAGAAAAGAAATTTAATCTACAAAAGAGATGGAAGAGGAAGTAGATGATTACCATGAGAACCCTGATTACCAACATCTTACAATTGATGAAGTGGTGCATGAGGGAGAAGAAACACAATCATCAGAGGAATATACTAAGGAGCCATGTGCCATATATATTGCAGAAACTTTTGACCCATATCTTGAGGAGTTGGCTCGAGAGCTTAAGGATGTTGGAGAGGAAGTAGAGAGGAATATTTTTTATGAGGAGAAGAATGTTGAAGAGGAAATGTAGGAAGATACTGAACCTCCAACTAGGGAGCATAAAAAAATCCCCAAACATGATGAAGAACTGCCTCTTTCAAAAGAACAAGAAGATAAAGAAAAGGAGGAGCAAGAAGAGAGCCTCAAGCACGATGAAGAAGTGTCACCTCGGTGTGAACAAGAAGAAAAAGAGGAAGATAAACCTAAAGAAGAATCTCAAGCCCATAAGAGCCTATAATATGCCACCTTGGGCGTCTTAGTCCTCCCAAGCATATTTTTCTATAAAGATTCTTCAAGATTTTGTTTTGAGATCTGAAGATTCTCCATTTGCCATGAAAAATAATAGTGGGACTAATACACCACCTTGGTCATCTTAGTCCTCCACAACACTTTTTTGGCAACTTCTTTACATTTCCAAAGTCCTAATTACATTTCCAGACTTCCAAGGTACACATACTCTAACTTGGTGTAGCTTAATTTCATCATTTGTGCTCATTATTTGGCTTACATTACTAGGTTTTGTGAGTTGAATGTTAAAGGGTATTTTCCAAGCTTTTTCTTTGTGGTTAACCCCTAAAATATTAAAGAACCCCTTCCTAGGTTCTCCTCACTATGAATTGACTCACCTTGTGAGGTTGTTATTCAATCAAATTAGGAATCCTAGGACATTAGTGCGTGATTTGTTGCAGAAAGAGTGATATTTCAAGATATCCACTTTTTCCACCAATTATTTTGGTGAACTTGACTCTGTTGATCATTCATTTTTCTAATTTGGAGTCCATTAAAGCCCCATATCTAGGTTCATTCATTCTTGCATTGCATCTTGCATTATTGAAATTACATCTAGGGTTTCTCATATTTGCATTAGTGAAAGTGCATATAGGTTACATTTTTTTTCTTGCAACATTTTATCTCATTAAAAAAATAAAATATTTCATTGTTACTCATCCTAATTGCATTTAGGAACATTGTTATTACATACAAAATTGAAAAAATTGCACTCACTTTTGCATCCAGTTGCTTTGCATTAGTTACTTTTTCTTGCATTCATTTACACATTTTTTTGTTTCCAAACATTAGATCCCTTAGTAGGAAATTTGGGAACACTGTTAACAACTCAATTTTTTTTGTTTTTTTATGAAAAAACCTCCTCTAGGAAAAAAACACCCTTACTGGCATCTTAGTCCCTCTCTGAGTTTATTGCATTCTATTCCAGTTTCTGGAACCTTCAAATTCCTTCAATAGGACCAAGATGCCCTTACTGGCATCTTAGTCCCTATTGAGTCTGAATTTGAAATTTTTTGGATTTAAATCTACTTTTGTGTGCTTCCAAAGCCTCCTGGTAACATATACTGTAAGTTTGGAAAGTTTTAGGAGTGTCTATTTTATGCATGTAGGTCAAAAACATTAATTTAGGGCACTTATTTTTGAAATAATTTCAATTAAAAGCATCATTAGATCTGAAAATGCTCAAATTTCTGAAACTTTGCATAATATGGATACAAGAACTTTTCACTTTTGCATATACAATGCTTACATTCATAAAACGTTGCATAATTCTAATAAAAGTGCTTTCCATTTTTGGATATACACTATTTTCAATCTTAAAGTTTTGTATACATTAGATAAGTTTGTTTTACATCTTTGGATATACATTGTTTACATTATTAAAGCATTGCATGAGATGGTTAAAAGTGCTTTTCATTTTTTGTCAAACAATGTTAGTACCTTACCTTTCTTGGCACACTAAGAAAAATTTCATATCCCCTCCCTATGAGAGATTTTTAGTGAAAGAGAATACAACCTCATACAATCTAAATGATAATATTCATTCTTCTCCTAATATCTCTCCTACTAGCAAAGAAGATATTTTGATGTCAGAAGAACTAATCAATGAGATTTTTGAGAGTCCTAGTTGTTTCTATCCTCTTATCTCTCTTAGTGAATAAGAAATTGATGAAAAATAAGAAAAAGTTGTAAATGATCATGATAATAACATTTTTTCTTCTCCCAGTATCTCTCCTAGTTGTGAAGAAGATACTTTGATTGATGAAAATCATGAAAAACATAGTTATCCCTCTACACCTAGGGAAACCCTTATTGAGCAAGACAATCCAACCATTGATCATTCCCCTACTTGCAATGAAGTTATTTTAGAAGAACCTACCTTTGAGTGTCATGAAAATTTAGTTTGTGGTTCTCCTAAAAATTCTCCTCCTAGGGAAGATATCATGGTAGAAGAAAATGAGAACATTTACAATAGGAATTCCTTAGATGAAGATGATGAGGCAACATTAGACCCCTCTTCACTAAGAGATCATGAAAATAAGGATAAGTCTTATGAGTTTATGCACATTAGATACCTCTCAGTGTACTCTCCTAAGCCTAAACTTATCATTTATCTACCCTCTCAAAAACCAAAAGTTCAAAACACACCCGTCCTTATCCTCAAACCACCTAAGAACAATGGTTTGTTGCAACTGAGTTAGAATACCGTTGCTCATACATACAACACTAGGAGTAATCCACAAACAAAACAAACACCTTCAACATCCCTCCCATAGCCTAATCCTATTTTTCCTAGTGCTCCTTATTTAACTTCACATAGTGGGAAGGGGTATGATCTTGTTGAACAAATTAAGAATACTCCTATGAAGATATCCTTATGGAACTTAATTCAGAATTCACCTAATTATAACACTATGCTTCAAACAACTTTGCAACAAGTTGTGGTTCCCTCTAGCACAAACACAAATGACATAGAAACCATGATTCATGGAATAATTGTCGACACTTTTTTCCACCAAAGTGAACTCCCCCCTTTGGAAATGCAAAAACAAAATGAAGCTTTCATGACCATAGCTTAGTACAATAGCACAAGGATAAAATGAACCCTTGTTGACAATGGCTCAGCCTTAAATGTGTGTAGTGTAAACCTTTCGGATAAGCTTGGTGTTGATAAATCAAAAATTCAACTCGTCTCTTTCTATATTAATGGATTTGATAATGTACGAAAATGACTGCTTGGGGTGATCACATTACCTATTAAAGTTTATAAAGTTACATTACAAACTCTAATCCATGTTATGCTTGATGATCTTTCATACAATATTCTTTTAGGTAGGGCATGGATTCATGAGATGAATGTCATGCCCTCTACCCTTCATCATATCGTAAAATGTGTCTACATTAATAAAGTTTATACAATTGAAGCCGATCCTAAACCATACAATTTTTTGAACATTGAGAAAGGAAAAGAAAACCCCTTGAAAATGTTAACACTAACTACACAAGTGGAACCCGTGCAACAAAAAGATGAAGAAAAACATATTGAGGGAGTCATGAAGCTATTAGAAGATGATTGGGGTTCATTGGATTTCACACCTAGCTTTGATGGAAAATAAAATATTATAATACAGAAGTGTGAAAAAGAAAAATTATTAATGTCAACACAAAATTCAGAAGACCTTTCGAAAGTCCACCTCAACCACTTTAGAAAAAAGACAACAAACTACATAACAAACTTTGACGAATTTACTCATGAGAAACTAACGACTCCAAAAGGGATGAAAAAACATTATGGAAACGGTTATGAAATGATGAAACAACTTGGCTATAGTGGAAAAGGATGTGGTGCAAGAGAACAAGGTATATGTGTCCCTATCGAACCTAACACACAAGAAACAACTAATGGTCTTTGTTATTGTCCTTTGATAGCAATAAAAAAGCCTTCACTTTACAGAAACACTAGTGGTCTTGATTGTTATCATTTGAGAGAAACAAAGAAATCTTCACATAATGTCAATGTGATCACACAAAACACTAATGATTTTAATTTTTCATATTTCACAGTTGGCTATGTGTAGGATCATGATGGGCCAAAAAGTGGCAATATGATGGGTATGTGGCTGATGACTATTTTTTTACCCAAAATTGATGAAAAAAAAAGGGTTTTTAAAGGAGATTCTTAAATTTCCACCGATATAAATTATGCTTTACTTTGAATTTAATAAGTAATGATTATTCATTTTCTATTCAAATTATGACTAAAGTCCTAATTAATAGGCTGATTGAAAAACATCTATAGCTTTCAAATGGTATCACATTTTTTGAATCCAAAACATGCGTCACAATCTATGCTTTGCATACTATAGGATTAAAAGAAGAAGATTTGAATTTCATGAAGTTTTGACCAAGTTAAGGTTGTCAGACATATGAGTTTTTTATATTTTAAAAAAAATTGTAATAAAAAATTCATAATTAATTATTTAATTGGAAAAAATATATATATATATATGGATCACATCGGGGCACAAGTCCTCTACTTATATCTAAAATCTTATAAATTTTTTTTATCATTTTATTGTGGTTAGGGTGGTCAGACAAACACCTACTTATTTTTTCCCTGAAATTTATGTACAACTGCATTGAAATTTCAAATTTTCACCAAATAGATTTTATTTTTTTAAACAAACCTAGTAGTTTAGAAACTACATTCAATTAGAACTATAGATTCTATTCTTACATATTTTTGAAATAATATGGATAACTTATACAAATTTTTACGTCAAATTTCCTAACTCTCATTTTTCTAAATTTTTTGCCACTTAAAGGCCTATTTTTTCCATGATGATCCTGCACATATCCAACTTCCTTTAAATAAGAGTACAAAATCTCACAACCTAAAGATTCTTGCATAAGTATGACATCATGTACTAATCAAGATATATCTTTGTCACAAAATAACACAACCTGTTCTACTAGTGATCAAGAAGGTATCTTCTGGGGACTCCTCCAATATCATTTGATATCCCTCCCTCCAAGAACACGAAAGATATTTGATTACAAAACTTCATTTTGTGCATATATCATAGAATTCATGATCATTCTACTAATGAATGTGAGGATTTGAGTAGTAAAATCCAACATCTTAAGGATTTTGGTACTCTTCATTATGTGGGGGCACCTCATTCCTCTAATTGATACTGATTTTCACTCTAACATTTGCCTCATCAATTATTTTGGCTCATCCTTGTCTTGCACTAAGTGGGGGAAAGCAGTTAGGTAGCCTTGTCCTCGTATGCCACCTATTGTTTCCTCTTTTGTCTAGTTGATCACCTTTCATATATATGTAAGAGCAAGCTTGGGATGTGGATGACATGCATTGAATTGACTCATATGTGATGTACTAAGTTATATTTAACATTGCATTTTTTGGGGAAATCCTTTCATTCTATTGCATGTCATAGCTTATCAGAAACATTTAACTTGGCATAGGCCTGTCTGAATAAGTTCTCATGTCTTCTTCTACTTTAAACCAATTTCTCAAAGCAATGGTGTTAGAAACCACTTTAAAGTGGGGGCATATATCAACACTCATGTTTCATTGTATGATTTTCTTTCTTCTTGCAATGTATCCTTTTCTTGGCGGTGTCATTGGTTTTTATTTCCTCTAAGATTTTGATATTACTTTGACTTGTCCTCTCTTGGAAACATTAGGCACAATGTTCCCTAAGAAGAGACCTTGCACGAACTAAGCAAAATAATTTTTAACATCTCTCTTTCTTGTTGTGTTGCATCTTTTGTACCTTATTAAAGTCATGGAGTTATGTCTTTGATATGGTCCTCTAGGGCTCACCTAGTGAACAACTAGCTTCACTAGCTCTTGTGAGTGTGTATTTTTCCTTTGTCCTTATCATATTCATGGGGTATGACATTAATATGGATTTCTTGGGGCTCACCTAGTGGACAACTAGCTCCCATTAGCTCTTGTGAGCGTGCATTTTTTCTGCATAGTGGACAACATATTCCACTTGTAAACCTTTTTGGACAAATATCCTAGACCTGATCCACCATGTTGGACAACCAATCGAAGCTTGATCCATGGAATTTTCCTTTTTATTTTTTCTTTTTTCTATCCTTGATGGTGTATGCTGGCAATCTGGTTATGTCTTCATATATCATCTGCATGTATGTTCCTTCATGCCTATGTTGGTTTTTCATAGGATCTTGATCTTTGGGGCTTGATCATCCCTCTTTATTATTATCATCATATCTTGCTAGCATTTGTACATGGGAACCCCTCTTGATTGCGTGCTTGGCTACTTTAGTGTAAGTTTGAAGCAAGTTCATCCTCTCACTAAAGTAGCAGATAAATGAAGTGTAGTGAAATTCATACTCTTGAATTTTCACACTTTTTTAGGTCTTTCTTGCTTTATTTATCCTCATTTATGGCTTAATTTGTCTATTTTTCATCCACAAGCCTAATAAACTATATATTTATATGGAAAATACTAACATTCTCCAATGGATAAATGTTCATTTAATGATTTTTTCTATGTCCTTGATTTGTGGACTAGGAATAAAATGCTATCTAGGGCATCTTTCTCCTGCCTGGGTCTTGGGACCTTGATTTTGAATATACCTGAAAAGGTCCCTTTTCAGAGTTTGTGCCCTGAGATTTGAGCCTTGGGACTAAGATACCACCTAGGGTGTCTTAGTCCTCCTTAACTTCTTTTTGGGATTCAATTTCAAATCTTGGCAAGATTTAGCTTCCTTTAATCAATTATTTCATATGTCGTCTTCTTGTGTAATTTTGCAATATTAAGCATGTATAAGTATAAAAACAGAGTTCCTCCACTCATTTTCATAACAAGAATTCAAGTATTCATTCCTAAGGAAAATTTATGAGATCAAGAGCAATTCATCAAGCATTTCAAGCCATCATCAAAATTTAAGCATCTTGTCAATGGTTTAGTGCATCCATTCATATTGTTGATCCAAAATTGTCGATGTAGCATTGAAGATCTATTTGTAACAATTTATCACATCATATCCAAGGATCCAAGATCTACTTTTTTTTATTTCAAGTACATGGTAGATTCCATATTTTCTTCACAAGACATCATCCAAGGTGATATCATTTACATATTTCATGTTTCATGTTTCATTTCCTCATTTGGTTTAATTTCCTACAAGGGGTTTGACCAAGGAAAACCCCTATTCATTAACAATCAACAATTTTTCCCTCTTGTATGTTTGTATTTGCAGATCTCGGTTGAAGACTTGAAGATCATTTAATGTGAAAAATTGTAAATGTTGCAAAGTTGCATTGCAAAGTTGTCATCTTCATAGAAACTCACCTATAGGCTGAATCTGGAAGTTTCAGAGCCTGAGATAAAAAAGGAAGCCAGTGCAGACCTTGGAGCTCAAGAACACATTCAACCTTTTTTAGAAATTTAGAACGGGACTAATATGCCACCTTGGGCATCTTAGTCCTCCCAAGCATGTTTTGCAGAGATTCTTTGGGATTTTGATATGAGATCCGAAGATTTAACATCTACCCCAAAAAAAAGTAGTGGGACTAATATGCCACCCTTGGCCTATTAGTCCTCCACAACACTTTTTGGCAGCTTCTTTACATTTCTAGAATCCACATTACATTTCCATAATTCCCAGGTACACATACCCTAACTTGGTGTAGCTTAATTTCATCATTTTCACTGATTATTTGGCTTATATTACTAGGTTTTGTGAGTTGAATGTTAAAGTGTCTTTTCCAAGCTTTTGCTTGGTGGTGAACCCCTAAAATCTTGGAGAACCCCTTTCTAGGTCCTCCTCAATGTGAATTGACTCACCTTGTGAGATTGTTAGTCAATCCAATTATGACTCCTAGGACATTATTGAATGATAACAGGATAGAAGTGGTGTTCTATGACCTAGGTGATAAAGCACCCATTTTCCTATTGTTTAGAAACATCCATTAGAAAAATAGTGGTTCATTGTTTTGTTTATTAAACATTTTTATAAACCCATGTTTTGATGTTTCAGTTATAGATACAACTTGAAAGTGTCAAAATAGAATTGTTATTTTGTTTTTTAAGGGGTGTTCTTTTTGAAACAAAATTCTATAATGGGCTAGATTAAGGTAGGAAAACCAAGGATGGGAAATGAAATCTTTAAGAGGGTCTAGAAAAGGGTATGCGTCTTCCATGTTCAAATCAATTCATGCTCAAGAAGTCTTACAATATGGTACTTAGGTCATATGTGGAAAAAAAAATTATTTGCAAGCCTGGAATTTTAAGTTTCACCATAAAGGCCCATCTCACTCACACTATCCCACGTGAGTTGAGTTGCTCTATCTCAATCTTTCTTTTAGACCTTTCTTGAAAGAAATTGTTGCTCAACTAGGCAAAGTAATTTGGTGTAAGAATAATTCTAATAAATTTTCAAGCCTTAAGGTTCACCCAAGAGTTTGTGTAGAAATTGACTTAAATAAACCTTTGCTAGAAAACATTAAATTGATTGGCCTTGGTTTTCAATTGAATTATCCAATTGTATATCTAAATAAACTGAATGCATGTTTGTACTACAAAAATAATTCCATCTAATATATGAGTTTCATATTAGAAAGATTTTTTTTTTCAAACACCAATGGTTTCTTCCCCAACTAGTGGCCATTTTCCCTTCCCGATTCATTCATGGGTATGTGCAGGATCTTCATGGGAAAAATAGGCCCTTAAGTGGCAAAAAATTCAAAAAATCAGAGTTAGACAACTTGACATAAAAATTTTAATGTTATCTATATTATTTCAAAAACATGTAAGAATAGAATCTATAACAAATTGAATGTAGTTTCTAAAATACTAGGTTTTTTTTTTTTTTAAATCTACTTCGTGAAAATTTGAAATTTCAATGCAATAGTACTTAAATTTTAGGGAAAAATAAGAAGTAGGTGTCTGTCTGACCACCCTAACCACAATAAAATGATAATATGTTTTTATAAGATTTTTGATATAAGTAGAGGACTCATGTCTAGATGTGATGCATATTTTTCTGTAATTTTTTCCATGTAAATAATTCATTATGATATTTTTATTACAACTTTTAAAAAATATAAAAACTTGTATGTCTACCCACCTTAACTTGGTCAAAACTTCATGAAATTCAATTTTTTTTTTAATCCTATAGTATGCGAAGCATAGAATTTGACACATGTTTAGTTTCAAAAGATGTGATACCGTTTGAAAGCTTTATATGTTTTTCAATCAGCCTATCAATCAAGACTTTAGTTATAATTCAAATAGAAAATGAATAAAATTATTTATTAAATTCAAATTAAAGCATAATTTATATTGGTGGAAATCTGAGAATCTCCTTTAAAAACCTTTTTCGTTTCATCAATTTTGGGTAAAAAAAAAGTCATAAGCCACATACCCTACACATACCAATCATATTGCCACTTTTTGGCCCATCATAATCCTACACATAGCCTCATCTCATACCATCCAACCTCTCAATACCTTGTCATATATCACTAAAACATACTCCTCCTCTCTCCAACCTTGGTAGTGCTCTTGGTGTTCCTGATGAGCCAACCTCATTCTTCAATGATGCCATTATGTCAAATGGGTGGAAAGTGGTTAGAATGAGAAAAGATCCTTCCCCTCTTCCTACCTCTTGTTATTCATACCAAGATCATTCTTGTTCTACCCCTCCTTCCTCTCCTAATTCCCTTGCTCGAGATTCCTCCCCCTCTCCTCAACACTCTTTTCCTCAACTGTTTCATCTTGACCCTTCCCTTTCTCCTTCTTGAACTCATCATCGCTCTATATCTCCTTCTTCCATTATCAAATATCATGAAATATAGAATTTAGATTTGAATATTGATAATAGATTCAGTGTGCTAATCCAAGATGGGTAATATTATCATAGGATACTTTCTTCGAACATGAGAGGGATTTCCCTCCCTCCTCGCAAATATAAAGTTAAAGAGGTTGTTATGAAATGGAAACTTAATCTTCTTTTCCTTCAAGAATTCAAACATGATGGAATTAAACTTGAGGCTTCTTTATGTAAGGTTTGGTGTGATTCCATTTTTTTGTTTACTTCACATATTGAAAAAAATGTAGGGCTATTATTCAATTTGATTTATGGGTTGCTAATAAGGTTATTAATAAAGGTGACAACCCTTCCCACTACTATGTTTGGTCCCTTACTATGATTAATAAAAAACTCATTGGTTTTGGTTCTATTTATGCATCCAATTTTTCTAAAGAATGTGTTAAGTTATGGATCTATTTGGATAGTAATTTACCTAATGCTTACTGGATAATGAAGGGTGACTTTAATATGGTTGAACATGCTCATGATCATAGTTTTTTTAAAGAATTTAATCTTAGTAGAGAATAATTTGGTAGTTTGTTATTTTGTCAAAATTATTTGGGAGTGGTTGATCCTATCCATGATAAATTTTGCAGTCATTCTAACAAATTATATACTTGGTCCAATTACAAATTGGGAACTGATAGGAAACTATGTAGACTAGATAGATTTTTCATATCTCCTAACCTGCTCCTTAATCAAGACCCATTGGGGTTGTATGTTTAGGTGGACCTATCCACCACTCTCTGAAAAATTACCCTATCATTTGCAATATATGTTTGTCCAAAATAGAAAAATTTAGATATCTCTCTTCCCTTCAAGATTAATGTATCCCACTTAAAGAATCATTCTTGTTTAGCTACCCTTCAAGGAATTTGGAACTTTATCCCCAAACTTGATGAAAGGGGATCATGGATAGATTGATGGTGTGTAACTATTAATCAATGCACCAATTTTTTGAATTCATTCAGAAAAGAAATGGATTGGAAATGAAAATGAAAAAGTATCTCTAAGGAAAACTTGTCCATGATAGAAAATTCTTAATGTTGATCTTGACAACATCAAAATTAAAACTTTGGTTGTTGAAAATGAAGCTTAGTTACCTAAAATTGATAATTACAAAGGGTAAGGAGCCAAAGTAAAATCCAAATTTTATTATATAAAGGAAGGAAACAAGAGAACAAAATACTTTTTTAATTACCTCAATTACAAACATAAAAAAGAACATGTTGTCCCGAAAGGTTTTTCTTTGTTTTCCTTATCTTTGTGTCATTCTTCTAGTTCTATGTGTATTTAAGGAATGGTGATAGTTCCAAGCTCTCTTAGAAACATTGCAGCAAGAACATACTCACCCTAAATCCATAGATCCCTTATGTGTGGTGTTTTCATTTTGGGGGAAACCCCTCTCTTTTCTTTTTCTCTTACATCACATAACTTCACTTGGAAACATATGACTTGGCATAGGTATTTCTAAGTTAGCTCTCATTTCTTCTTTATTGATTGCGTTTATCATTTGCTACTTTAAAGTAATTTCTCATAGCATGGTGTTTAGCAATTTCTTTAAAGTGGGGGCATACATTAGCATTTTATTTTTTGTAGTTTTCCTTTTCATGGTTCATGGTGCAGTTTTCTTATTTCATACAATGTGTTTTCACTTTGTGGATGACATTGGATGTAATTTCCTTCAAGAGAATCATCTCTCTTAGCATATTACATTCCTCTTAGTGGCTTGATGTGACACATTGCATCCCCTAAGTTTTGAATCTTCTATTCTTCAATTGGTCCACTCTTGGAGACATTAGGCGCAATGTTCCCTAAGTTAAAGATCTCGCATGAACTAAGAAAAAATATTCAAAACATACCTCATTTTTGTATTTTGCATTTATATTGCCACCTTGCCTAATACAACTTGCATGCCTATGGAGCCATCTTGTTCATTCATGAGCTCCAAGTATATGAAGTTTTGCTTGCCTCATGAAGCTCGAAAACCATTTTTTATGGTGCCTTATTAAAGTTATTAGGAGGTATAACTTTGGTATGGTTTGAGTGGGAAGCCCAACTAAGGCATGAATTTCCCCATAGCCACTTATGTGTGTGTGAGAGTTCATACCAGCTGCGAGTTTATGTTTCTCACCTTTTAGGACTTCTCACATGGCAAACAACTGATATTTTTCGTTGCCTTAGAGTGAGTATATATTTTTTTCAAAAAAATAGCCTAGCTCTGATCCACATCACAATGGACAAACTATTGAAGCTTGATTCGACTATTTTATCTTTACCTTTCCTCTTTTCTCTTCTTTGATAGTGTATTCTTGTGCTTTGTTGTTGCTCTTTATATCATTCTCATGTGTGCTCTTTTGTGCACATATTGGTTTGTCCTAGGATCTTGATTATGGGGGTCTGATCACCCCTCTTGATTTTTGTCATCCCATCTTCTTGGTATTGGTGTATTTGGACCCCTCTTGATGCATGTTTGTCTACTTTAGTGTGAGTTTGAAGCAAGTTCATCCTCTCACTAAAATGGGGGCTAAATGTAGTGTCAAAGAATGTTGTCAGGGACATTTTCAAACATGTTTGGGCCCTCCTTGTGGAATAAAGCTTAATGTTACCTTGATTTAGTGTTGTAATGTGGTTGAAATGTTCACATTAGGTCTTGGGACCTTATGAACTAATGGATTTAAATGGAACCTTGCTAAAGTGTTGTGAAGCATTGTAACACACTTTCACACTTTTCTAAGGTTTTTAAACCTAATAAACCTCTTTTTAATTAAATAAACATTAACCTGGATATTGGCCTCCTCTAATGGTTCAATAACAAATCCCTTAAAGTTGTAACTTAGAGATTAGACATCAGAACTAAGTAGTTATCTTGCTCATCATGAAGGTTCATTTCATTGTCAACCCAGAGATGTAAACTTGAAATGGGTCAGCATTGTATGTGCACTAGGAATCAACTGTAATCACCCTTATCCTATAACTAGAAAATGACCAATACTGAAACAAAATGCTAGAAAGAAATTAACATAAGTACTAAGCATAGATTATCAACTAAATTGAGCATCAACAACTGAACTGAAATAGATGACAAAAATAGAAATCTCAACAAATAGACATGAAGTTGCTTTGTCTTCCTTGGTTGAGGAACAATCACAAAACATAATTCCAATGGTTGTAGGAACAGACAACTGTTGAGACCAAAACTAATTACTAAACATAAAAATAATGATTAACTAAATGGATGGAATTCTCACCAAGTGGGCCCCCTTGAGTGAGTCTTCCTTAAGCTAGCTCAGATGCAACAAATCATAATATCATTTCATTCATTGGAAACATGATTACATCATATTAGCAATATAACTATATTACTTGAAACTAAAAAATGTGAGTACAATCTCAGAACATCCAACCTTGTGAAGAGGGGCATCTGACCATTATTTATAGAGGGAAAAGCTTCTAATTAACCCTAACTAACTAGGAAATAGAATCCAACAAAATAGGATGACACCATTTATTGAAATCATAGAAAAGAGAGGGAGGAAGTTATGCATGTGCCAGATTTAGTCAAAGCAAACTTTCCTCAATGAGGATCCAACACAACAACACTTCCTAGATTTGATCAACTAACAAATATGATCATTTAAAAGGTAAGTTACAACTTCCACAAGGGTTGGGTGTTTCCCTCCATTGACCTCTTTAATGACCATCTTTCTGACTTCCTTAGTAACCAACTAGCTACCATGAACTTCTTCCACATTGCAAGCTTTATTTATATCTACAACTTAATGTGATCTTGCATAATGAAATTAGTATGCAAAAAACAAAGGGCGGGGGCCCTAGCTCGGTTGGCTAAGTAATTTCGTTGCGGCTCTGCTGGTCACGAGTTCTAGTCTCCCCCATCCCGTGGTACCAGAGGGCGTGTCGCACCAGCGCCACTGGTCACGTTAAAAAGTTTACCAGGCGCATTGCAGTTTATAGGGGGTCATGCTACCCGATTCCTGCAATCTAAAAAAAAAAAAAGTATGCAAAAAACAACTGCATATCCATAATTTCCTTAAGTAAAATCCATTCATCCACATGTAGAATTAATATAGATAATTCACATAGCAGGTCAATATCATCAAAAGTCACAAGGATAAGTTTGTGCCCAAGGTTCATAAATTTACTTTAATAATATGGAGAGTGCCAATAAATAGGTGCTAAAGTCTATAGTATCAACAACAAATATATGATAAACCCTATCAAAATTGAGCAACTATTTGGACTCATCATATCCCCCCAACCTAATGATCTACTAGTCGTCTAGTAGAGGGAACTCTATTCTTTTGCTTTGTCAAAGCTTTGATGTCACCAATTGTTGCTTGCCCTTGATAAATATTTGCAGTATCCAAATTTGGATCCCAGTAGAGCCCCTGCTTGTTTTCCAATCTACCCCACCTTGGCCTCTCTGTATCTATATCATATTGATAGTATTTGTAATTTGGTACTATCCACAATAGAGTAGTTGGATGGAATATCAATGGAAGCCAATAATCCTACTTCATCTTTCCATGTTGCATGTACCTAGTATTTCGTTTACGTGTTGTAGAATAATTTTGCAAGGAATCAGGTTCAACCTATTTTAATTGATCTAGTAAACTATTCCATCTCTATGATATGTACCCCAACACTATTTTTCGTATAGTAGCAACTATCTACTCATATTCCTGGTTTGCTTCATCCCTAACAGGCATGATCCTATTTTTGTAATCCGGATTATAAAGAATTATGTTCCATGTGTAGTAAATGTCAGAGGGGTTACTTGATTCACCTCTTAGATACAAGGGAGTGTGGAGCTTTCTCTCTATATATCTTGAATTTTTTCCCCTAACTCATCTCATTTTGAATCCATGACATGAATTCCCTCAAATGGACATCTCCAATGTATAACAATGGGTTCCAGTCATGATCATTAGGAACAACACAATTATCCAAATACAATTCACACAATAAATTTTTAGCTTCAAGAGGAGAGAATTGGCAGGCTTAGAAAGTCCCTATGGTGTTTCAATGGAAGGGCTTAAACTTGAAATGATCCTCGATAGATTGAATGAATGATGATGTTCTTTTAAATGCACTGCATAAACCTTTGGAGGAGTTCTGTATATCATTATTTTTGGTACTAGAGCCACCACATTATCTACCTTATCCTTTAATGTAGTAATCTTTGCATTATTTCCCTCAATTTCTGCATTTTTCTTTTTGAATTCTTTACTTAGCTTGAGTCTTTCCCAATCCACTCCTCCTCTTTCTTTTTCATTTCATTTCATAAGCTTAGGGCTATAGATGCCCATGAAAAAGTGGGAAGTTTATGTTTACCTACCAAGATATTTCCTTGCATTGACTCATGCTATTCAAATTGCTCTAGTTGCAGTTGTTCTTGATTTTAAACCTTCTCTACAATGGCAAAAATCTCTATCAATCCTATGTTTGTTTGTTCCTCATAATCTTCTTCCACTTCTATGTTTACCTACCCCTTAGGAGCTTATGTCTCATTCCTAGGTGTCCTTCTGAGTATAGGTCTTCTTTTTGGAGGCATATTAGTAGTTTGCTTAGTTGGTTTTGATTTCTTTGGAGGGATTTTATGTTTCTTAGTGGCTAGAGCATGGCCAGTGTCATTAGCCTTCTATTTCCTAGGGCTAGGTGCTACTTTTTCTTATTTTTCCTTCTTTGCCTTCCCTTTCCTAATTTTTGTATCTCTCATTTTTTGTTCCTCTTTCTAAATGGGAGCCCTAGTATTAATTGGAGTTTTAGGGAGAACATTGACATTCTAGTATGAGGATGAACTTCCTTCATCTAAATACTCTAATTCAGAGGAGCCAATTTCTACTGCTAATTTGGCTTTAGGAGGGTTTGTGCTAGGTTTTTTTCCAGAATTTGAAGCTCCAAGAGTGGTTTTAGTAACCCTCTCACCCCTAATAACCCTATGAGCTTGGGGCTAACCTCTAGGACCCACATTTTCCACTCTAAACTGATAAATGCTTAAAAATTATTCCCATGACATACTAGACACCTCTTGGAAAGATTTTTCTACTAACAATTTTATCAAACAGTGATGGGAAATAGAATTGTCCCTACCTTTTTTGTGTTTTAGCTACCATGGTTGTAAGAAGTTTGTACAACACATTGGGCACATTCATCCTTCTACCATGTCTCATATGGTTCAGAAGCTTCAAATGCAAAGAATGAAGGCATAAGTGGAAGCCCTCATAGGTAATATATTAGATAATGTAGACAACAAATTGTTTCCATTTTTCTAGAAAATTTCTCCTTGTTCCTTACTTATCTACAATAAGCGAAGGATCACTAGGTTCAATAAATTCTACCCTAGTTGACCTATCAGCCCTAGAAGTAGGGTAGGGCTCTCCTTCAGCAAGTAAACCCATTACTTTAGAAATTACCTCCTCAGTGGCTATAACTTCTAGCCCTTTTACCATTTCAATACCGTTAGAAAGTGTTTGTGCAAATTCCATAGCAATGTCCTCTTTGAAATTGTCTAGTTTTAGAAAATAATCTAACCATCCACAATTTCTGAATTGGGCTAGAGAGAGTACATCCTACAATATCACCTAATGAACTATAGGTTAATTTCTAATTATCTACCTTCTGATTGCTACTACTCACAATATAGAAAAACACCTCTACAAATTTTTTTTCTTGCAATCCTTCTTCTGAAAACCCAATTTCTTTCTACTTCATGCAAATCTTCTTCAGAGCTAATGCCAATGTCATATGACTCTTCAATTTACCTTTTTGGTGATGTTATGACTATGAATAAGGTAGTAAAGAAATCATAAATGAGGGATATCATCAAAGAAAATGGTGGTGGTTCAGTGTCATATCATACATGCAAGCCATCATTTCAACTATATCATTTCAAATTTTATGCCATGTTGGCACATGGATGACATGTATGACATGTGGACATGCGGGTTCACAACCCCCCCAACCTAAATTGGGACATGTGTCTACATAGGCTAGGATATAATTATGATGTGATAGGGAAGAGTACAAATATTTGTTATGTGAAATATCAACATTAATATACAGTAATTAAACAGATGCATTTAAGATAATTACTAGATACAATAGGTGTTTATGCATGTACTTGAAAATTTGGAGTGTCGTTTGCAAAAAATGTGGAAGGAAGAATGGGTTGCTTTAAAAGTACAGTTGAGCTTATTAAACGAGTTGATGATGGAGTGAAGTGATGGTGGATTTATGGAAGAGAGAGAAAGGATGGAGATGGATGGGCAGATAGATTTATTGATGGAGAAATTTATTCCCAAAAAAGTGGAATTCTTTATTATGATTACATGCATTCTTTGACTAGTCAGAAGGATGGGCACTAGGTTCACTTCCTTCTGCTCCAGGAAATTTGGAGGGTTGTTGTTGAATAAATTTTTGCACGAATTCTTGTTTGGAAGCCAATTTATGGTATAACCTAAGATGGTGACCATTGACCAAGAGGTTGAATCTTATAGGGTCAATGGTTGTGAGTTGAACAACACCATTGGAGAAGACCTCTACAACTTCATATGGTCCCAACCACCTGGTTTGTAGTTTTCCTACATTAACGTGATACCTAGAATCATAAAGAAGTTCCTAGTCACTTGGCTGGAACTTATTTTTGTTTATGTATTTTTCATGCCATCTAATTCTCTGATTTTGCACTTGCTCAACATGATGAAGAGTTGACTTTCTCATTTCATCTAAGGCATTAAGTTGCATGATCTTGTCCTTATGTGCCTTAGATATGTCTATCCCAAGGTCTAGTGTTATTCTAAGAGTTTTATGCTCAAACTCTATAGGCATCATGGTTTTTTTTCCATACAATAAGTCAAAAGGAGTAAAACCAATGGTTGTCTTCCAAGTGGTTCTATAAGCCTAGAAAATTTTTGGCAACCTATTTTCCCAATCTTTCCTTTGAATAGCCACCGTTTTGGTCAAGATAGGCTCCATTTCCCTATTTTTTACCTTAGACTAGCCATTGGCTTGAGTATGATAGGGTGTATATTTCCCATGCCTTACATTATATTCATTGACCAATGTTGTGACAAGAGTTGATTTAAACTAAGCCCCTTGATCTATAACTATCTCTCCAGAAACTCCATAGCATGTGAATATTTCTTCATAGAGGAATTCTACAACTTTATTATCTCTGGCATGTTTCATAGCCTTGAACTTAACCCACTTGGTCACATAGTTTGTGTAGAACAAGATGTAAGATTTTCCATTTGATGGGGGATCAATTGGACCTACAAAATCAAGTCCCCATTTATCAAACATGGTGTGATGACTATCTAGGTGTATAGGGGAATCTCATTAGATTTAGTTGGTCAACCCATCTTTTGACATCTATCACACTTCCTAGGGTACTTTCCTACATCCTTATGAAGTGTGGGCTAGTAATACCCTATATTGAGAATCTTCAATATTGACTTCTTAGCTACAAAGTGCCCTCTGCAGGGTTCATTGTGACATGCATGTAGTATATCATAGGTTTCATCCTCTCTTACACACCCCCTCATCACATGATCTAGTCCAGTGTAGAGTAAACATCCTACAATCCATGAGAATGGAAATTTTTTCTCAATAATAACCCGTCTCTCTTTTGGAGAGAAATGAGAGGGAACTCTCCCTATAACTAGATAATTGGCTATATCAGCATACCAAGGTGTGTGCACACTGATGGAAAACAAATTTTCATCAAGGAAAGAGTCATCAATGACTTGAGTGTCATCTAATGTAGTCAATATGGAGAGAAATTTTTCCACAACATTTTCCTTGCCCAGTTTGTCTACAATGGTGATATCAAATTTTTGCATCCACAACAACCACCTTACTAGCATTCTTGAAATCAATGGATTGTTCATAGGGCATCTCATGGCTTCATGGTTTGTATGGGAAAAGATCTAATATCCACTTATATAATTCTTGAACTTGTTAAGAGCATAGATGACTGCCAACATCTCCTTCTCTGTCATTGTGTAGTTAAACTCAACTCCTTGTGGGATCTTGTTGAAAAAGTAGATTGCATTCTAAATTACTCCCTCTTTTTTCCCCAAGATAATCCCTATGGAATAATCAGATACATCTATGTGAATATGAAAAGGAAGTTCTCAATTAGGGCGTTTGAGCATAGGGGCATGGGTTAAGGCTATTTTGAAATCAGAGAATGCTTTATCACAATCCTCTATCCACTAGAGCCCAACATCTTTAGTTATAAGATTATAAAGTGGTGTTTCCATCCTACTAAAATATTTTATGAAGTTCCCATAGTATCTTTCATGTCCCAGGAAAATTCTAACATCTTTTTTCTTGGAAGGAATAGGAAGAATGGTAATCACCTCAATCTTGGTTGGGTCCACTTGAATTCATTTTCTAAGAAATATAATGGCAAAGGACTACTCCCTCTTGCATCATCATAAATAATTTCTCATTGTTCAAGGACAAATTATGGTTCTCACATCTCTACAAAACTTTCTTTAGGTTTTCTAATGCTTCTGCAAAATCAACACCATAAGTACTAAAATCATCCATGTAGATCTCCATACAATCATGTGAGATATTTCAAAATATACTAATAACTACTCTTTGAAAGGTTGTAGGTGCATTACATAAACTAAATGGA